>PNEQ01037442.1:0-39534 GCA_003012365.1 Medauroidea extradentata
TGGCGTGGTGGGGGAAGGCCAGTGTGCCAGTAAAACAAATATTTTTGTAGTTGCTCGCCCTTCCAGTTACTGGAATGCTAGTTGTAACTCGCCTGTACGAGTAGCTCGCCCTACCTGTTTACACGTGGCAAGTTACTATCTGCCAGTTACTACTCGACCATTTTGTGCGAGCTACTGGCAACGTGTAAACGGGGCTTTACGTCTCGTCGATAGCAACGACATTAGGTACGGTGACGCACAACTTGGTACAATGACAACAGCTGGGAGAGGAGTCGGCCAAGGCCTTTGTTATGGAACCATCCCAACATTCGCGTGAAGCGATTTCGGGAACCCATGGAAAACCAACATTTGGACAGCCAGAGCAGGGGATAGAACCCTGATCCTCCCGAATGCGAGTTCAACGTGTTACCGTTGCACCACCTCTCTCGGTAGGCTGAGTATGAAGATGGAGATGAAATGTCACAGGGTAGTTTGTGACCGTGAACGCCAAGACTTCATACCGTGGTAATGAAGCACCATTTCGTATGAATATATTCATCGTCGTTAATGTAAGCTGAACAGTTTTTTAAATCAGATAAAAACTTTAATTAATTGAATAAACAAGTATGTATAACAGCCTACTTTGAGTAAAACTACAGCTTAGTTTTGTGTGAATGGTTTTCTGTTAATTAATTACAAAATACAAGCAGTTGCGTTTAATTTTAAACACAATATCAAATTATATCAACACCAATACAAATGTAACATTTTTTTTGGTTTTGGTCTTAGATCAGAAACTAACTTGGAATCCTCATGTTGTTGAGTACATAATAACTAAGTTATCTCGTGCTGTTCATCTATTGAGAATATTTTTTTAAAGTTGTTCCTGTTGATTTTGTATTAATAACGTATTATGTTTTGTTTTGATATGTTATTAATTATGATCTAATACAAGTAACTTAAATGATAGTTACAGAAAAAAGCTATAAGAATAATGGCATAGTCTCACTGGTTTGAATATTGTAAAACTTTATTTATAAAACTGGAAATATTTACAGAAGCAAAGTTTAATAAACACATGCTTTTGATATAGGCCTACTTCTTTGATGACATTCAAGAATGCAGAACAAGAAAGTATGTACATAATTTAGCAACGAGATATAACAATTAACAAGATGTACTCTTTGTCAGATTAGAGAAAACTGGAAGCAGTCACATTATTATGGGTATTACATTTTATGATAGGTGAAGAAACTCACAATTAAATATTACAAAACATAATGTATGAATTGCTTGTCTTTAATTCGTTGTATAATGTTGAAGAGTTTTTTGAAATGTCTGTACCTCATAACACAAATCGATACGATTACAACAAATGTACTTTAGTATATATAATATTATTGTTTTGATTTGTTGTATTGTGTCCGTGTGCATCTTGCATGTAAAATATTAAGTGGATTCTGTTACTCGTATTTTGATTGGACACTGTCGGTTGCTTCATAGCTTAACGACAAAAAATAAAATACCAAATATCTAACATAATTCTTCATTGCTGCTATAAATTACTTTTATCAATACTAATAATCACAAGAAATCAATAAAAAGGAAAAACAGCCATTGGGTTTTGATTCCGAGACTCTATTTTTCTGGGATGTGGTGAAGGGAAAGTGACGATTGTGTTTAAATGCAAAATTTTTCATATTCAAAACGTATTTTGTCTCCTTACACTGACTATAAGAATGATGAGTACTCTTAACAGAATTAATTTTATGTGCAAGTACGTTAATTGTAATTCTGCCATTCATACACAATATACAGAATCTAAAATTGAAGCATTTTTAAAAATATGTAGCTAATTTTAAAATTACTGATAAATTTTTCAAATTTCATTAGAAACCAAGCTATTATCTACATGTTTGCCACGTGTTATGCGAGGTGTAGGAAAATTTATGTACAGCACTGAAATACCAAGTGTAGAATGATACATACGCTTGAGAGTCATCAAATATTCAATGCACGATTATATGGTTTAGTTTACATCGGAAGATCGTTGTGGATACCATATAATTACACACGCCAAGCTAGACCCAGCTTGCTTGTGGTGTGGTAGCCTACTTCGTGAAGTACACTATTTCCACCGTTATGTTTATATTGTACAAAATCGTACGTCTCTTTTTGTCTTTTTTCTCCTACACTTGTAAATTTTCCCCTTCAAAATTTTTTTGCTGCGTTGTTATAAAGAAAACTAACTTTCAATGTAGCAGTCAATGCCTGTCTTTCTGGTTAACGAAGAAAACACCACGTTCTACAAAGGACAGTTAACGAAGTTAGTGTTCGCAGTACTAGTTGCTTTCTCTCTACAAATACTGTTCTTATTCTCCCATCCCCATCCCAAGGTGCCAAACACACTCCTGACGGGGAAGGAGAGCCACATATAAGTTAGAAACAATCAACCTAGGACTGTAATTTGACAGAATTAACTACCAAAGCCAAATAACTTAGAAATTTTACAAGTTTAACAATGACTGTAGAAATACACAACTTAGAACAAGCATTTGTTAGGAACACGCGTAACAGGTAAGGTAAAGTAAGTGGGGTTTACGTCTCATAGACAGAGAGGCATCCAAAGACGGTGACACACATTTGTTAAGGAACCATCCCAGCATTCGCCTAGAGTGATTTCGGGAAACCATGGTAAACAGAAATTAGGATGGCCGGAGCCAGGTATCGAACCCGGGTCCTCCCGAATGTGAGTGAGTGAGCTATTTTGGCCAGCGCTCAACATCTAGGTCTTCAGCGTTGGTGATGGGTGACATGAGGTGAGTATGGGGCAGCACCGGAATTAAAGGGCGATGGAAATACATGATAATATTTTCTGCCTGCGTGTTTCCCAAACGAGTGTAGCATCCTTTGCCATGTATGATTGGTAGATATTGGAAAAATTCGCGGGTTCACTGACATGTGGGGGTATTCTCCAAGAATATCTGTGTATTCAAGAAAACAGCATCTGTTCATTGGCTGCTCGCTGATACAGTGATGTCACATTATTGGGTTTGCATTTAATTGAATCTTTATGTTTGTATCAGCGCTCTCCAGGATGTGTGAGTGATCAGGATGTGTGAGTGATAGATTGTTGGTCAGCGCGTAACATCAGAGTCTTTAGCGTTGGTGATGGGTGACATGAGATGGGTATGGAGCAGCACAGGAATCAAAGGGTGGGGAAAGCGGAAGATCCCCGAGGGAGGCGAATGATCTGACCATTCGGCCACCATGACCCCTCCTGAATGCGAGTCCAACGTGTTGCAGTTGCGCCACCTCGCTCGGTCACACATGACAGAACGTCTTATGTGAGAAACAAATATATTAAAACAGCCAGACTATAGGATCACAGACGTTAGAGCCAACGTACGACAGAAACATATCACATAGAACCACATACTGCAGAACCAATTTCTTTACAATCTTCATACAACAGAAATTCGCATCTTAGAACTGTCAAACAACAGAACCACAGTTTTCAGAACAACCTTACGACAGAAACACACACAATTTAAACTAACATATGGCAGAATCAGGTACGCTGTTAACGCCGTATAGCAGAATTTGACAGAATAAAAATATTACTTAGTAGAATCACAGATGTTTAAACTGTCGTAGAACAGAAACACATTTTTTTAGAACATACTTGTGCTAGGAACACACATAAAAAACTCTCGTACTTTAGAAACACATATCAAAGAACTGGCTTTGCTTAGAATTTACTTTTCGTATGTGTTTCTAAGGTGTGTGATTCTGCTGTACGTGTTTCTAACATCCCGAGCTACTGTACGCACGAGAATGAAAACTAATACGTCCAAGGAACAGTACACGAAGTTCAGTTCTTTAGTATCTTCGGTCTCTTGATCGCAGCACAACCCACACAAACCATCCAGACATCTTCGACGTTAGCACTCTAAGAAATCGCTAAATAAGCTGCCTCCGTATGAAGAATAAAGTATGAAACTGTGAATTTATAACCTTCCCCCTCTTTGACCATAACTGGGTTAAATTTTCACTATGATGTTCTATTACATTGACATACGAAAGAAAACTAGGTTAAAATTATCTCAGATAATTAGTTAAGAAGAATAAGTGTTGAGGGATGTGAACGACTTCGTATCCCTAATTCTTAGAATATCTCTGACAACGGGATACAATTCACAGAAAAGTCATCGTGATTGGACCGAGCGAGGCATCGCAACGGTTACACGTTGGACTCGCGTTCGGGAGGATTAGGGTTCTATCCCCGTTTTCCGTGATTTACCGAAATCGCTCCAGGTGAATGCTGGGATGGTTCCTTATCAAAGGCCATGGTCGACTCCTCTCCCAGCTCCTGTCATTGTACCAAGTCGTGTGTCGCCGTCTCTGATGACCTCGTTGTCGAGGAGACGTAAAACCCATTTACCTATCGGATAGATGGCATAGGAACGCGTACGTTAGAAACCGATAGAAATACAGATGTTAATTATATCTAGATTATAAAAATTTAATAATTTAATGTCTTGATGTTTGTATTGTTTTTGACATCTTAGAGATAATTTGTGCACAATGTACTGGTTCATCACGCAATCACGACATGTCTCACGACTGACGCAGGGATATTATTTTGTTACAGTGGCGTATTTTGAAACATATTTTACGTAGGCTGTTGCATATAAATACTAACCATCTCAGTAGGACGCATTAAATGTAACCGGATCATCATAGAACAAAACTCCAGTTTCCTTGAGGCAACTGGACATACTTTGGCTGCATAATGTTGAACACTGTTTGGAAAGGGGGGGCACTTCAGGCCGGAAGCCCCCCCCCCCCCGGTTAAATCAGCTTCTATGGTATTATTGGCTTTAGTACGTGTTTTACAGAAGAATACCCAGTAAGCTGAAAATGTAATAAATCGGTAGTTTATGAACTGTTTAGTTAACTGTTACTCATTAATCCGAAAAAAAACCTAAAACACAATCTCAAACATAAAGCTACATTTTATTTAAGAATTACAATAGCTACATTGCTTTTAGTTGGCCGTCCATAAAAAACCTCTGAATATCCGTATACTTAACGCACCTGACAGCTATTGCACTTCTACCAGACTGGTCCTTGACACAATGCTGAATCATGGTTTTCGTTTCGCAACGGGTGACTTGCGTCTGTTATTTGCTTACTGAAGCGCGCAGCTTTTTTTACTAGTGTGTCCTTCTGATAAAACATAAAATGCGCGAATATGGAATGTACGGGTTTTGCATTTAGCGTATCACTATTTGTTAAAAGGTTATCAGTTTGTCTTTTACTTAAATCAAACATACAGTTTAATTTCATCCCGAAAACAAAAAGTAATGTTGTATGCGCAAAAAATGTTTCCTTAAATACCTGTATACTGGTATGGTGTGAATTTCTGTCCCAAAAATTTCACTAAGATGAAGTATTGGCATCAGCACATTTATTAGCAATTCTTTTTCAATAATAAATAAGAAAAATATACTGTAAAGTGCTAAGGAAACCAACTTTTTATCTTAAAGTCAGTTACTTTCACAATGACAGGAACTTAAGAGGAGTCGGCCATGGTTTTGTGAAGAAAATATCTCTGCATTCGCCTGGAGAGATTTCGAAATACCTTCAAAATGTGAAATCAGGAATAATTTGTTACTATTGTAACTAAATATTTCCATTTTTATTTTCGGTTATTACATGTGTTTTCGGTGATTGCAGTTGGCCTAGAAAATGTTTTCAGAGAAAGCTTTAGCTACTAAATGTTCTATACATAAATTTTGTGGGCGACACCTATCACTCGCTTCAGATGCGTCTTAGGGTACAAGGAATTATATTTTTACCGAAACTATTCCACAATCGCGCATTGTGCCAAGAGTTCAAAAAGAAAGCGCACTTCGGACAGTGCCATTGTTAAGACACCATGCACATCAAAACACTGATTCGAAGTCCTTCAACATAGTCTAGCTAAAAAGAACTTTTCAGACTTCCGTACTTCAAAATGTATAAACCGGAAAAGGGCGAAACTCAGCTAGAATCGTGCACCGAACGTTTCTACAGACTTTCCACCGGTAAAATTATGTGGTCAGCGCTTATAGTCCTAGTAAAAATGTTTCGGTGGGAATCTTACATGCTAGTTCAGCGCTTGGCTCGTTCCAGAGATGTAGCATTTGATGAGCGTTGCAGTGTCGCCCTTATAACTACGTCGCTTCTAAGCCTCTAACGCGCAGATAAGCGGCGATCTCTTGGCTGTTCAAGTGAGATAAAATCATAATTTTATGTTTTTTGTGGAACAGTGTTTAGTTCGTAGGAGATATTTGTTAGTAAAGTTCTTTCCTACAAAATAATTTTAGCTCGCATATTTTCTCATAACTGTCCGTCAGAATCAAAATATGTATGATACGATGCCAATCAAGTAATTAAAATATATTTCCGTTATTAAATAAAATTATTCACGGTTAACTAACATCCTACGAACTACGTAATAAAACATTTATAAACCCAGTACATAATACTTACAGTTATTTTTAAATCGAAAAAGTGCAGAAAAAAAGATACAGTTTCAGAAATTTCATAAAATGCAAAAATTGTTCTCCGGGATTTTTTTAAATGTTTTGTTACATAGCCTTAAGGAACGCATAATATTTTCAACGTTCTTTTCTGATTAATATTCATGACAGGTGGCGAATTTGCACGGTGATTGAGCGCCTAGCTCATTGAGGCGATGTGGCAATCTATGCGTGTGCAAGAGTAAGCCTTAGTGCCTGCGTGTTTCCATACTTCGCCTACACAAAATAACCTCGGGCAAACAGAACCCCTACCGCACGAATGTGAAGGTTAACCAAGTGCTTGTGCGGAATCAGGAAGGTTCACGCTTATAAACCGCATTAAATGTTCACCTTGAATGGGGTGGGAGTGGGAAACCTCAGTGAATTATCTTTTATTATATCCTCTCCACAATCTCACGCCATAATATTAAATAAGTTTACCCATCGTGCCCTTGGGTCAAATTATTAGTCAATTCATGTGCAAGTGAGCACATTTTAAAAGTAACTTCCAAAAGCCATGACTTTTTAGTTTAAACGTAGGCTATATGTTTTGGCTGCCTCTGATATTAACTTTTGAGGGCAATAAAATAATTGTAAAATATTTCATAGTCACAGAATATATTCGTACTAACAATGATAAAATTATGTACACAGCATGTTGCTAAATTTCGTGTCAGTATTTTGGGGGAACAATGCTTACTCACAGCTAGAGGAATAAAAAAAAAATGTCGCATGAACATAGGTTTCAAAAGGCACAGTTTCCGCATAGTTCAGAGTACGTTTTGTACAGCACGCGCCATGTTAGTTGGCGGGTAACGAGCTAGCGCGTGTTGCATATAATTTTACTACCGTTTTAAATTCGAATGGGTAATTTGCATAGGTCGATATCATTCCGGTATTTATAGGCTAACAGATGTTTTTGCAGCGGCCTGCTGCTTGAATTCCTTTAATGTACCCTTTACTCAGTAGCTGCCAGTCGCCATCTAAGCTGGCGCGCAATGTACAGTGCATAGCGCCCGGCGTGGATCATGGCAGTGTGGAACGCCGTCGCAGCTATTGTTGGCAGCCGCATACCAGATAAGTCGTATTTAATTGGGCTTTACATTTTGTGCAATGTAGCATTCCACAGTAAAATGAGACAGCCAGAGCGATACGCAATGCACATCGTGTACTGTGAACTATGCAGAAATTGTGCATTTTCGGACCATTGTTCTTATACCATTTTTAGTTTCTCTGGATGGGAAGATGGTTACTCTAAAATATTGACATGCAGCTTTGCAGCGTCCTGTATTAACAAAACAGAAAAAAGCAGGGTCTTTAAATTTGTTCAGTTTACCCTGAAAAGCTATACAACGATAGCCTGGCCACCTAAGTCCATGGACTTCCATTTATTTCAAACAATTGTAAATATCTCTAATGTTTTTTAGCCAAATGCTCTGAAAAAATTTGAGACTGTGTTCAGTCACACGATACACAATTTTCCCAAAGCGTTTTTGAAAATAATGTACCGTTCTATAGCAAAAAATTATTTTGCTTCATTTTGTCTTATTTTCACAACGAAATATTTGATATTTCAGGGGCAAAAATCTATCCGTTTACTGTATTGCAACAGAATAATTCAGATACAAACAATGATATATTTGTGTTAAAACTGTAAGAATACATTTTTGATATATGTATGAATTTACGTTAAAATATATTTTCGAAACCACGGCAAAACTGAAGAGCGAGGCCGTAAGTATAAGTATGCAAAACTCAAATAAAATTATATGGTCGACGCTTAAGTCACATAGCAAAAATGGATAGGCGGGAATCTTGCAGGCAAGTTCAACGCTTAACTCGTTGAGTCGATGTGGCATTTGATACGCGCTTCAAGGTCGCCCTTACAGCTCTATAGCATAGGAGTCTCTAACGCGGAAATCTGCTCAAGGCAGGCGGCGCCCTTAAGAAGAGTTTTTGAGTGAAAGGACTGACGCAATGAGAGTGCTTTGCGTATACAGGCGATGAGGCAATTGCTGGCAATTGTCTAGTTAGTCAAGTAGGTTTTACGTCTCGTCGACAGCAAAGCATTAGTTATGATGACACAACTTTATACAAGGACAGAAACTGGGAGTGGAATCGACCACGACCTTGTATTAAGTAACCATCCCAACATTCGTCTAAAGCGGTTTCGAGAAACAATTGGTTAAACAGAAACAGGATAACCGGAGCTGGGATTCGGACCCGGAACCTCACGAATTGAATGCAACCTGTTGTCACTGCTTCACCTCTGTGCTTGGTCGGTCCTAGTTACAGCCACAAGCGTGCTTGTGTTCTAGTTACAACATTTTCGAAGCCGTGACATCATTGTATTATTACAGATAATAATGTAGCCAACATGTTTAGCTGAGTTGTTTCTAAACGATTCTTGCAATGGGGGCAAGCTACAAATCGAAGAAGTATTTTGGACACACGCCACTGCAGCAAATGGAATGTCAGAGAAATTAAGAAATTTTGTTCGGTCGTTATGCTTTTCCTTTGTATTTATGTATGCGCATGTTGTTTCGTTCTTTCGCGACTTACTGACGGAACTACTTTAGTAGGATTACTTGATATTTTTTCTAACCGACAACCTTTCTTGGTTGTTTTTCTATGTCCGTGACAATTTCTTTCATTGTTTCGTGTGTTTTAATAGCTCACTGACTGATTCCCTTGCGGAATTGCATGCGATTTCCTTCTGTTTGCCAGTTAACAACAAAATCATTTTGTCTGTTTGTCGCATGTATTTTCTGGGGTTCTACGACACACCATTTGCTGCAAAGGTTTTTGTACCAATGCTTATTTGATTAGTATTTTCAGCTGTGAATCTATCATCATATGAGTGCCGCTGTTGGCGCGGCAGCTACAGCACTCGCACCCCACCAAGGCGATCCTGGTTCGATTCTCGACGGGGTCGGTCCCCGCGGGTGTTTGCGTGTGGGAATCGTGCTGGACGATGTCGCCGGTAGGCGGGTCTTCACGTTTCCCCCCAATTCCTTCTCATTCTGGCGCCTCTCCATTGTAGAATCCCCCTCATGTCATCCACTGGAGCAAGCAGATGTATATGGGCGCTCTGTAGTACGTATGCATCCGGGATGCGATGCCCTGACCCTGGGGTAACCTCCTCACACAATTGTTTTTACCTTCATATTTTCTCAATTTTCTCCCGGAAAATATACACAAAATCGGTACAAATTTTTAAATTTTTGTACATTTGGCTGAATTAATTTTTTTTAGTAATTCTTTTATGTTAATTTGAAAAAACATTAAACAGATTAACTTGGATGAAGTAACGCAGATGTACTGTAATTAATTTCCGAGTAAATATTACACACTCATATACTTACGTTAGTATTTTTCCGAGTTAATGGACAAGTCATGTAATGTTGCTATTACCAGCTGGAGGCAATAAAAAAGAAAGAAATATGGATGACACAAATACCACATTTGTGCGCAGAGAGCTAGCAGTGTTTCTGTAGATGAATTTTTAAATGGAAATTTAAGTTTTGTCTCTATAATTTTATTCATATAACGCGAAGTGCCCAGTCAAACGAATGCATATATGATCATGTGTTACGAATCAAGTAGGTACCTTTATAGCTAGAGCTTTCTGAAAATCCTTACTTTGGATATTTTGAGCGATCCCAAAACACGTTTGTAATAAGCGCACCGTATTTTCAAACAAAATAGCAGGGCAATTGGAAGTGTTATGTTTAATACTATTTTAAGATATTTGTACGAAGCTTAGCAGTTTCGCGTAAAAATGAAAACGTGCAACATCCTGACATTACCGTCAATGCACCAGACGAGTGAAGTTTATCTGTGATCAAATGTTGACCTGACAGCTTCTCGAAAAATTCATCGCTTACCCTGCTCTCGAGCAAGAAACAGACGAAATTGCCTTTTGACGCGAACATATTTAAAAGTATACATAACCAAAACAAGAACGAAAGGAAACTGAATATACTGTTTAAATATCGAAGAAACTACCATGAAAGGAATATTATATGTAGCTTAATATAAGTAAAGAAACATGTAAAGAATGTGCTGTGAATGTCACATTTAACAAAATAATTGACATATATTAAATATGTATTTTTTTCCTCAGCCTTAAAACTCTGAACAGCATTACATACGTTCATAAAGATCCTGTTGATCGACGAAACCTAGTCACGTGACTGAGATAACCTACCTTACTCCAACTTGTGAGCTTCTGAAAACACCTTGAGATGTATTTAAACAAAATTCTCCACATTTGGCAACGAACATCCGGTTGCATAATGTGCGAAAACCAGGCGTAGTTGTGGGTTTTGTAGTACGAGTTTACTCCTTGTTCATACGACAGAACTTCGGCAAGCTAAAATCAAAACAGTGTTTTTAAGACAGACAATGAAAATTCACATACCTCATTTAAGAAATAATGTCGCACTCGACTCTTCCATTCGTAAGTAGTATACGTTTAGTCACGGAATTTTTCCTGGTGCCTGAGAGTTCCGCAACACACGCAACAATTAATACTGTACGGTTGCGTGAAACAAGGGGTGTCAATATCCAAAGGCAAAAACATCCTTTTGAAAGTGATTATCAAAATTATTTTAATTTATAATACATACCAAGCAATCAAAGATGAAAATACGTCTTTTTTCTTACAGCTGTCAGTCATGAAAATTTGTGAATATTAATCCATTTTCTGGCGGTCATTATAGTCCATTTCAAATAAATATTGTCAATTCATTTTCAACTGTCTATTTCACGAATGTCTTGCAACGGAAGTTTGGCAGTCGAATTCAAACACGTTCATTTATCAGTTCTGGGAAGAAGTTAATTTGTGTTCGTGGCATTAGTAATTTATATTTATTCTTTTCAGTACCGGTAATAAGTAATTGAAAATAAGTTGACTAAAATAGTCCCCTACACGTCTTTACTCAACACCTCAGTACCGTCGCCACAGAGTGATATTAGAAAAATCTCTACATCAGTTACAGTGATGTTGATTGAAAATAAATTATTAACTTAATGTAAGTGATGAATTTAGGTAGTACTATAAATCAGCTACCTGTAAAAAAAACCCAAAACACTGTCTACTTACGTAAGATTATTTTTAACGCCTTAAGTAACTTGCTTTATAGTTTAAGTACAACCATTTTCACAAAATATGGTCTGATATTAAAGTTATGACTAAAAGCTCCAACTTAGTATAACTGTTAACCTGTTTCCTAAAAAAATGGCTTACATTCCAGTTCTGTCAAAGTTTGGGCCACACGGTAGCTGAACATGTCGATATTATCACCAGACACAAATGAAATGTTTTGTGTCGTACCAAGCAAAGTTCTACCCACATCTTGTACACATTATCTTTATAAATTATCGATACACTGTGTGCGTTGGAGTTTTTTCTTGTCGTGTCACATTCGCTTGTTTGACCAACACTTTAGATGAGCTAATAAAAGAGGGAAAATTAGTACCAACCTACCATACAATTTCACGGAGCCTGAAGAACAATTAGCATTAATACAACACTTGCAATCTATATTATGGCATGTTTTAACGCAAGTAGTAATTAATAAGAGTAATTAAGAAATGACTTTCCTTAGTATTTAATAGTTCATGTGTTTCCAAATTAAGTAACTCATCACTAGTTTTTAAGGACACTGTATTAAAACGCAGAGCAAATTAAGTGTTATTTACACATTCTTGCGCGCCTCCAAAAGACGTACTACAATTTAATTAAAAAATTAATTTCTGCCAGGTTAACTCTGTTCTGCTGTCTGTAGTTAGAGGCCCCTTATAATTAGCAACGGTCAGTTTCAAACCTTTTATGAACTATGTAATCTGCTTGTAAAAATGTTAACGTGTTCGAGTTAATGAATGGGTTGCGGACACGAACGTACAATATTTATACTAGATTAATATTACATGTTACACGGTCATTTAATGATAATTTAATAGCGTACTGTCAACTCGTACGAATACAAAGAGGACTTAATTTGCCAGTACCTATTTATGCAAACGTGTTATGACTTGAACACAGAATTCAGGTGACTGAAATCTGAAGTTTAAATACGAGAATACGTTCAAGTATTTCGATAATATGGGTTTCCATTAAACCAATTTTTAAGTTTTGGACTAGAGATTTCAAAATTTGCCTATTCTGAAGTGCGTGAGTTCAGATACAAAAATCTCACATCTTCTAAAATATTATTTTTAACTTCTTTGAAATTTATAGTGAAACCGATAATGTTATAGTACTTATTCAAGACATTGAACTAATCAAATAAGGCCCCAAAATTCTAACGCACGTGCATGTTCTTTAAGGGTTTATTTTACTATATGACAAGTAATTTCAGAAAATAATCTAGCAAGCGGAATTGAGCAGTCGAACCTTCGTGTAATACACGAAGGTTAGCCTATCATCTGCAGCAACAGAGGCACATAATTTACACGACTTTAGTAGTATATGACAACCCATGAGAGCGAATCATGCGTAGGAATGTGGACCGCGCTGCAAATTACTGCAGCAATAGTATCGACTCTTGCTTTCCTTCGCGTAAAACGTGCAGAAAATTCCTTAGTTCTTCGTATGAGGAAAAATAATTCTAAAGTTGATTCTTATGCACGTGGTAGCCAATATTGTTTGTTGGCTACTCATTTTATTTCGCTAAGCAGAAGCAGGGCAACATCATTAATTACAAATTTTTTTCTTTTGTTTGCTCAATATGGGAGTCAAGCTGGTTCATCATAAGCTTGTATGTCTGAAGTAAGCTATGTATTTTCCGACAATTTTTTTGTCTCCCAATATGTCTGGCATAACATATGCTCGGTGTGATACTATAGCAAATACAAATTCTGTTTGAACTCTGATTTCAGATATAATCTAAAGTGATTCTTAAGTCGAATCTGAGACATCACGAATCTCTTTGTATTGAATGAACGATACAAACAGAGAAGTGAGTTCAGCTAGTGGAATAATTCAAGTACGTGAGGATAGTAAATTTCGTATTTTTCCAAAATAATGGTCAACATAGAATATTTCTCAGCTATCTGGTACAAATGGTTAATGACGCGGCCATATTCTGCAAGTCTTGGCCATGGTTTTTGTATGATAATTTTCTTCAACTGCTACAAATGATACCGACAGTATTTTGCAGCTTAGACATCTTGTGGTAATGCCAATAGAAATTTTGTCAGTTATAAGCTATAATACTTCTAGTGTTAAGGGTTGGCGAGAACTTGTTCCTTTTGTATACTAAGGTTTGTTTCCGGCTATATATTCAAGTATCATAAACTTTGGACTCAAGAGTGTAGCCAGGATTATTTTTTGGCTAAGTGGGTTGGGGGATATTTTATTTTGGTTGCAATGTAGTATGTACATCCGTACCTACACACAGATAATAATAATTATTTTTGATTTTGTTTACTTGGTGTTATTGCAGTTAAATATTTTAGTACTGTAGGGGAAAGTATGAGGGTTTCCTCAGAGTTCTAGGAGGGTCCGGGGGTGGGGGGAATATATATTCCGATATCATCTCTCCTGGCTACACCACTGTTCAGTACTGCGTAGAAATATTTGGACATTGCCTTAAGAAGTACCATGGTTCTGGTGCAGCTGCTTCTGTGAAAATATGTTCGTCCTTCATTTCGTATGTAGAATCTGTTGTTCGTGTAAATTTTGTCGTCGATTTTGGGTGCATCAACTGTGATATGCATACATAATTGTTAGAGACCCGGAAATCTCGCGAGTTGTTTTAAGGATAAATTGAATTTTCTGTATGTTGTGTTCGTGTGAGATACTTTCGCGATTGGGTCATTGTTTATTAAACTTGTTATTGAGAATTTTGAACAAGTTGACAAGCTGCACGAGAATACTCACTGACTACTTCGATATCACTCACTGGAGCAGCAGACAATGTACAAGTAGCTGAGGACAGAGTGTACACAGAACTGTGGAATCCAGCCGACAAGTTGTTGTACCCACGAAATTTCCATCTCTTTAAATCCCGGTGTCCTATATATAGGACATTTGTACAGCTAGTACTAATATTTTTTTCTGGTTAATGTTAAGTATTTTGTGGTTGAAATAAATTGTGTCTTTTCTTCAATGTCTCTGATTGGGACTGAAATTTATTATATAGCGCAATGACCAGTTCATATTTTTTTTTTAAATTGAATTTAATTATCAGTTTGTATTTGCTACGTGAATTGGCATCTTTACTTTGTGAACTAGGCCATAATTTTAACGTCCCTTTTTGTAATTATTTATGGGTCTAAGAATCTTTCAAGTACACGTCATTTTATGTACAGAATCATTCATAACATGAAATAAGCAATTTTTATAAAATCTACTAAGATTTTATTACAGTGTCCTACAAATAGAACACCAGTCTCGTATGTGTACTATTACTTGTCACAACAATATCATTTCCTTTTTTTATAAAGGCAACTATTCTGCGGTTTTCTTTTTTTTTTTTTTACTTATTGGACAAACATCTTTGCTCTTTTATTTCACTTTGTGAAATGAACTTCAAGTAGCTTTCATTTGGTTTTGTGGCTAGTAGCATTTTATGTGGCACCACTGTCATTCGCAGTGTTTCAATAAAAACCAAATATTACTGAAAGGTGCTCCTTTCAGCCAATGCTAGCTGCAAAGTTGCCTTCTTTTCTGTTCCTGTTCAGCTCAGAATACTGTTTGAAGACTTCAACAATGGCATATGATCCATTCCTTACATTTGAAAGGTGTGTATTCTCAATTTCAGTAAAAACTAAATTGTTTTACTTTATACATTTCAATAAACAAAACCAGCATTTTCACTGATTGCAGTAACAGTATTGCTTGCACCATTGCATCATAAATATCTAAATCTGTATTCACACGTGCATGCATTTTCTGGTAAAAAATTATAATTCACTTTCCTCTTTGCTAATACATTGATTTCATATCAGTTTTTTTTTGTTTCAGAGGATTTTTGCTAAATGAAGCATTGGAAATGCTTGCAGAATCTGATACAGATGAAGATTCTGGAGAAATAGCAATCACTGCTCTTCCGCCTGCAAATGCATGTGACCCAGTAACCGACGAAGATTCTGGAGGTGAGGAAAATCCACGCAATGATAATCTTCCTGGTATCCAGCTATGTTCAAATGTTTAGATACCTATAAATAAACCTTCACGCTGTGTTTCCAAAAAAAAAAAAAAAAAACTTTGAAACAGAATAATCTTTATCACTGGTCAGAAGGTGATATTTTACAAGATAGTTCCGAGTGGCCATTGTTGCAGACAGCTACAAATTCTTTAACACCCAAACAATTGTTTGACCTATTTTTTGATGATGAAGTTGTTTCCTTGATGACTATGTACACTAATCAGTATGCTGCAAAGAAAAATTTGTTGGGGGACATAACTGAAACAGAAATGAGATGCTTTATTGCTGTTTTGTTGTTGAGTGGTTACATAGATGTTCCACGAAAGAACATGTCCTGGGAAAGCAGTCCTGATGCTCACAATGTACTGGTATCAAATGCCATGTCAAGAGACAGGTTCAAATTTACTATGGGAAACCTACATGTCTGTAATAATGACAGTCTTGACAAATGCGACAAATTTGCCAAAGTTCGCCCATCGCTTACTGAACTCAACAAACGTTTCCTTCTTCATGCTCCCCACTGTGAAAATCACAGTGTTGATGAAACCATGGTGCCATATTTTGGAAAACATGGATGCAAGCAATTCATGAAGGGAAAGCCTATTCGTTATGGATATAAGTTGTGGACAGGGGCAACAGATACTGGTTACATTGCTTGGACTGATCCATACCAAGGTGCCGATACTTTTGCAGCTCCAGAATATAAAGATCTGGGTTTAGGTGCCAGTGTTGTCCTGAAATATGTTGACGTACTTACACATATTGGCCCTTTCAAGTACCACATATTCACTGATAGTTTTTTCACCTCCTTGCCGTTACTTGTTGAACTCCGTGAAAGGAACATCAATGGAACTGGCACCATAAGAGAGAATAGAGTAGGAGTGTGTCCTCAGACACATTCAAATGAACTCAAGAAAACTACTTGAGGAACATTTGAAACCAAACTAGAAAAAAAACAACATTGTTGTGATCAAGTGGAACGATAACAGGGTCGTAACAGTTGCTTCCAACTGTGTGCCAGCAAGTCCAGTAAACCATGTCAAGAGGTATTCACAAAAGCAAAAGAAGAGGATTCGTACTACCCAACCACACAACATTCATGTTTACAACCAACACATGGGTGGTGTAGACAGAGCAGATCAGAACATTAGCCTGTACAGAACTTCAATCCGTGGCAAGAAGTGGTATTTCAGTTTGATCACTCATTGCATTGATGTTGCCGAGGAAAATGCTTGGTAGCTTCATAGACTAAGCTCTGGAAAACTGGGCCACATATCATTCCGAAGACGACTGGCCATTTCAATCCTTGAAAAAAAAGCCATATCTCGAAAATCATAAGGCAGGCCATCAAAGAATGAACATCAAGATTCCAGATTTGATGGCAAGGACCACTGGATTGTTCCACAGGAGAAGCAAACTCGTTGCAGAATGTGTCATGCGAAGACGACAATAACAAGATGTTCTAAATGTGATGGTGTTCATGTTAAACGTTTCAAGGGTTTTCATACCATAAAATAAAAATATAAAATAATTTTGTTATTACAGCTCAGAAATGTCAAAGTTTGGTTAGAAGTTTGATAAAAACAAACATTTGAATTGATTGGACTGGTGTTCTACATATAAGACACAAGGTGTGTGGGTTGGACTGACGTCCTAGATATAGGACACAAGGTGTGTGGGTTGGACTGACGTCCTAGATATAGGACACAAGGTGTGTGGGTTGGACTGACGTCCTAAATATAGGACACTGTGTTTGTGTATTTGTTGAAGGAAAAAAAATAGTTTTACAGTATAACAATCCTTTTTGTATTATATTGACATCATTTCGAATAGAAATTGTTCAAAATCTAAAAATATATTTCTCAGTCTTATCTGGGTTGGTAATGGTAATATGCAGTGTGCGATACACTCACACAATCTTGGGCTTAAGTTAAAATAGCGTTGCACTGTCTAACAGTTGCAACTTGACAATGCGTTTTCCAGAAACAGTTATCTCGAGTGCTGGTTTGTGTAGTCAGATTACATTATTTATCGTTATATATAGCGTCCCACAATATTTCTTCAAGCTTACTGCATACATATTTATATTTTTCGTACAATCCAATCAATATGCTCAGAAAATTCGATTAAATCAGAAATAACACAGGAAGAAAAAACATATATTGTTTGTTACAAAAATTAAAGAAAACTATGTACGTAAATTCAAAAAGTAATTTTATTTACGTTGTAATTTTTTTAAACATACTTGAAACGGCACTTAATAATATGACTATGGTGCCATTATTTGAGGGGTTTAGATTTATAGTGGTAGCCTATAAATCATTTAAAATGGTTTCCTCTTAAACAATTTTTGGAATCACATGCAAAATGCTGTACGTTCTTGTAACACGCAAATGAAATTCAGAAATTCATTTAAGATTGAAGTATTAGTTACATAATATTATTTTGGAAAACGGGAATTATATAAATAGAAACAACACTACTAAATAACTGTGACTTACGTCACTATGAATCTCAGCCCATCATATGTAAAATTTAGTTCTGAACAGCTTCGCTAAACTACATTTTTCATCTAGAACAAAATAGTTTCTAAGATACAAATTCAAATTTGGGCCTAAAGAGAGAAACATTTTCATAGTAACGACCAAAAACGTATTAAGCCGGATATTCTAAACAACTAAAAGGTGATTCCTTTTTAACATACACATAAGAGAGTCTGAAACAATAATCCCCATTTAGTCCCTCATATTGGTAATATACTCCTATTTACAGACTTGGCTCATGGAATAAGGCAGGGTAGCAACAACCACGTGACAGGTGACGACACAGAACACAGACGCAAATGAACGACTTGGGCAGTGGCATTTGCGCACTGGTATTGCACACACGGTGCCGGAAAACGTATGTGATTATATGGGTTGAAGAGTTGATACTCATTAATTAACACTTTTAATACACTCTAGAGTCTAAAAAGTACTGTTTCTTCATATACGGAAATTGCACAAGTTTTTAAAATACTTAATTTAGTGATCATATTGAGTAATAAACAGCGATGAACCTAAATGAATACGTATATTAAAAACTAAAGTAGTATTCTGGACATGCACCAAGCATGGGACCGCGGTGGTCGAGGGGCTAGATCTCTCGCCTCTCACCACGGCGATCCGGGATCAATTACCGGTGGGGTCGGTCCCCGGATTTTCGCATGTGGGAATCGTGCCATATGATGTCGGTGGTCTCGGGGATCTCCCGTTTCCCCCGCCCCTTCATTCCAGCGCAGCACTATACTCACCTCATGTCACCCCTCACCAGCGCTGAAGACCTCGATGTTAAGCGCTTACCAAAATCTCTCACTCACCATGGCAGCAAATGGTGTGTCACAGATAACCAGACAATACACACAAACAAACAAGTAAGCGAAGAAAGAACTTAAGTTGCAATTGGCGAACATATGCTAGCCTGTACAATTCCACAAGTACTAGAGACAGTTATTTACAACAAATAAATGAGCTCAAACGAGCACTCAAGTACCTAAAAACAAACCGAGGAAAATAAATAACTCAGATTATTCCACAAAAGTAATTCCGTCAGTAAGTTCGAAACAACAGACATAAAATAATTACAACAACATACAGACAAAACAAAACGACCGACAAAGAAATGGATGTAGAAGACACAGCAGAAACACAGACACAGACGAAAATAAATAACTCAGTAACTTTGGACAGTAAAACAATGAAGAAACATACGAATACAATGGACTTCTTTGCAACAAAACAAATTGCGACATTTTCTGTGACACGCAATTAGCTGCAATGGCGTATGTTCAAAATACTTCTTTAGTTTGTAACTTGCCCCCATTGCAAGAATCATTTGATAGTAAATTAATTGAGTCACTGTTAACAAGAGTAGATAATTTGGTTGCATGTTTCTTATGATAAACAATCACAATTATAATAGTAGGCTGTATTTCCAGCAGGTCAAGGTTGTTTGTTAATTTAAACTGCAATAAACGCAACAAATAAATCGAAACGCTATCTAAAAGTGAGTAGGCTTAAAATGAATTTTCTCCCGTCATAATGCAAGTTTCCATGCAGTCAAAATCTTACTTGATTAGTCTACACTTATAAGTTATTCATTCATGCCGTAACAAATTATTGACATACTAACCACTGTCCTTAAACAAATTTAATTACCGGCAATTAATATTAGCATGTGAAATATACAGAAAAATTAATTAGGCATTTATGAACAATTCTCCGTTGCGAGCACGACCGTAGTTAACAGTAAAAACAACTGCAACTAGACAATTTTATGATTGATAACACTAGTTTCATTGAACTGTAACACTCCTTAAAGGTATTGTCGAAATTCATAGGGATATTTTGATATATACATTCCCGATACATGAACAAAAAATTTAGGCCTCTTTTTATCAAGGAAACAACATTTCACTTTAATAGAGAGGCATGTACCCACATGAACGTAAATCGACCAGTATACAAACACTGTAATACCTAGCCAATCAGACGTAACATCAAGAATCTACATTATCCATTTTCATTTTTAAAATCAGTTTTCCCCTTGTCGTCCTAGGTTTGTTCTGCATGGTATAATACCAATTTCATTTCATAGTTACCTCAACAACAGGGAAATATCTAAGCACGAAACCACTACAGAGTATAATCAAACAACGTCTCCAATTAAATATATTCGTATGTAATTTTGGGACGATATTTCTTATCTACCACAAGTGGTGACATGCACTACTAGACACGCCTACACATCCAATGACTTGCAGCATAATCTGGGTGGACGAAAACGTATTGTTGCATGTTGTGTTTCCGAGGGCGGGCTGGATGGGGTCCGTGTCGAAACACCTTGAGGGCTGGCCCATGACTCAAAGCCCGGGTGTCTCGTGGTGGGAATCCCGCCGAAACTACGTCATAGATACCTGTCCCAACTGCGCTTTAACCCTTCGAGGGTGGCCTACGTGGCTAAAATCATGTCAGAAACATGATGTAATTTCTATTTTAGACCCATGAAATGCGGGGAAGACCCGACTGTCTGGTCTAGTATAAAAGCGCAGAATCGGCACATTTGGGAGAGTTCGCTATTGGTCGTGCTAGAGGAAGGTGCTACGCCTGTGGAGAGAGACTGGTGAAGACATCTTGGTGACGTCAGAGTCTACTGTGAGGCGGCATGCGGCTACCTTCGGAGCAGTGTTGAACGAGCCAAGAGGACTGCTGCGGCGGGCTGACGGACGAAGGAGGTACGCGACGGGAGTCGAACCGAGGACCTCAAGAGTGAAGACAGTGGTGCACTCGGGGTGCTGCGCAGCACACGACGTTTCATCACCACGGCGGACTATTAAGGTTGTACACTATCACTACTTGAAAGACACTTGGAAAATTGGAAAAATTGGAAATATGACTGAATTTTATTGTAATTTGTAGTGTTTAATTAATTGAGGGTAGACATTTTTTGGTACTTTAATTGTCAGAGTTAATTAACGTGTCTGTGACACAGGAGTAATTGTGTGCATAACTAATGGTGTTGAGAGAGCTACAGTTGATTACTGTTTTGTGTATTTCGTAGCTTTGTGAGCTATTAAATCCAGTACTTAATTTAACTATTTTATTTCTAATTATAAGACCTCTGTCCCAAAATAACTCATGGGAATTGCCCACATATAAAGTTTATGTCTCAAACTTGTAACAGTATAGTTAAAAGTGTACATTGACTTGTACAAATACGTAATTCTAACATAATATCATAACAAATAATGTCATAAACATGCCCACGGTTTCTTAAAATTCGTCGAAGCTGTTAGAAATTATGAACTACTTTCATATGCCTATTCCTCTCCGAGGCTAAAAGAAGTTCTATAAATTATCTTGTGATAGTAAGTGATTTGCCCTATAAATTGTTTTGAATAATAAAATTTCGCCAAAGAAATTTGCACATTTGTTTTAATTTAATCAGTCGTTTGAGAAACACCACTTGTCAACAAAATGATTAAATGGATATTTGCTCTCCAAAGCGCGAAACCCAACCGTTTAACACGAAAGTAACACGCACATCAAGTTTTTTTAATTACAGCACATAATTTAGAAAGTTTTTCAGAATATAAATTTTAGTATAACATTATTTAACAGCTCTTTCGTGAAAGTGGCAAGTGGTGTTTTTAAAATGACTGATTCAATTAATAAGTACGTAATAAAAACAGAAATTCAGTACAGAAGAAACGAATATTTTCTAAATTATTGGAAGTTATGAAACGTTGCACTTCTTCAAAGAACGTTTTTAAATCCTACTGCACCACGTTAAATATATAACAGTGTTTTACACAGTTCGTTATAGTTAATTTAACAAACATGTTAATGCATTGAGCCTTATGGCAAACGAGTGATTGCTTGTGAAAAAAAAAAAAAAAAAAACAGATTCCTCCAGCGTGCAATCCGTTCTGACGTCACTGGCAAAGTCAGCCACTGCAGAAGAACTTCACTTGGAAAATAATAAATAAATATCATACAAAGAGGATACTCAAGGGCTAGGGTACCCTACCTGTAATGCAAATTTTATTACTGGGTGGCCGTAGGCAGTCTGCGTACCTCGAAGTCTGACACAGTATGAAGCTATACGTTGTGTTTGTTTACTTGATTAGTCGCACTCGTGTTCCTGAACCCTGTGTGTCTGCCTGATGACGGGAACAGATTCCATTTCCCGAAACGTCGTTATACTGTCTGTCTGCAAAACTACTGTGTTTTGTTTCGTCTCATCTTTTTTGTCGTTTGTTGTTTTTTTTGTTTGTATCTGATATATTTGTGTTTTTTTCGTCTCATCGTTGTGTCACATGTCAACTTATGTTTGTTTTTAGATTTTTTATTTCCTTTATTTTCTGTTTGTTACTTGTTTTATCTGACCCGATTCCAGTTTTGGAATATCATGTTGTGTATGTATCCTGATGACTAAAGCATACTCTGCTTATTGATGTTTTCATGTCTTATTTTTAGTTTTCTTTTGACAGTAATTTATTTCGCAATAGAGTATGTCCAAGCAACTAAATCCAGTCATAGATATTATGGTAGCAAGTGGTAGATATATACAAATTAGCGTAAGGTGGGGTCTCATCCCGCGTGTTGAATTATCTTATTTTTCACTTTGTGTTTGACTTCTGAGAAGAAAAGTGTAAAATTTGCGTAAATTGGATGTATCTTGTGCTACAATATAAGCATAGCATTTGAACATATATTTAGGCTGCAATTAGACTAACATATTTTTAAATTATTAATTTGCTCGACTGATTTCGAACTACACTCTAAATCTGAATTAGTGAATATTCACTGATTCACACTGATGGATGGAGCAGTTTCAACAATTTGAATCAGTGAATATAGTCACATTTTAATTTGTGAATATTCACTGATTTCCTATAAGAAAGCCAACATCTCACAATTGAATCAGTGAATATTCACAGTTTTTTTTCCATTGGTTTCAAAGAACAATTTTCACTTACTGAATCAGTAAAAAATTACTGGAAAATTTGTGGGTATTCACTAATTAACTTGTGGAATGTTGACACTCTTTATCGTAATCAGTGAATAGTCACCGATTTCGCAGTGGTTTCTCACTGATTGAATTTGTTGAAACTGCTCCATGCATCGACGTGAATCAGTGAATATTCACTAATTCAGATTTAGAGTGTAAATACACGTTAAAAATCCACTGCTATGCTTACGCTGTAGTGTATGGTAAATAGAATTCACACTGTAATCTTTCAAGATGTTCAAAATAGCTCACTTGCCATAAACCGCATGTACCACCGGAGGCAACGCACCTCGTCTCCGTGAACCGTCTCTTACTAGTCGAGACCGGTTAAGGGCGCCGCCTACCCGCGCGTAACAGGCTCAAAAGCGACGGAGCAATAAGGTCGACCTTGAAGCGCGCATCAAATGTCTCGTCGCCTCAATGACTCAAGCTCTAAAATAGCGTGCAAGCTTCCCCCCGAACGGCTTTTACTATGGGGCACTAAGCGGTGACCATATAATTTTATTGGTGGAAAGTCTGCAACTAAGTTCAGTGCAGGTCGCAATCTGAGTTTCACGTACATCCACTTAGAATATTTTGAAGTACGTAAGTCTGAAAATGCCGTTTTTAGCCATGTTGGAGGGCTTAGAAATAGTGTTTTAAATGAGCGTGGCGTGTTAACAACGAGGGTCCGACCTTGTCTGAAGTTTGTTTTCTTTTCGTACGTTGGCACAACTGGCACATGTGAAACAGTTTCGTAGAAAAAAACCTGTTTACGAACACGCTGCAACGCATTTTAAACGTCGGGTAGGCGGCCGCCTTAAGAATCAAGTACACGATGCAAGATTCGTGTAAAGTTCGCGCGAGATGCCACGCGTGTACCAAGTCCAGGAATTCGTTTGAGAAGACGTTAGATTTCAAATCTCTGTGCACGTTAATCACTATGGCGATTAAGGTACTGAAACTCTTCCTTGAGGACTGTGAACCAATATCAGACCTGCATGAAAACACTCACTGACTGCCGCGCTACCTTGTCACATGTACAACTGTCCACTCACTGGAGCAGCAGTCAATGTACAAGTAACTGAGGACATAGTGTACACGTGACTGTGGAGTCCAGCCGGCTGGTCGTTGAACCCATGACATTCCGCGGACATCACGGATGTGTACGTAAGGTACTGAAACAGGTTGATGCAAAATTCTTTTCATCAAGAATCACTGGCCCTAGTGATTTGTGTTGTCGGAACAGAAGTCAGCTGTAACGTTACGCCATCAAAATATATCTGATCCGAAACTGGCGCTAGAATAATGTGAATGCTTGGTGCCGACATATTCACGCAAACAAACGAAACTATGTAAGTACTTGAAGAACGAAATATCATGCCTAGATATGATGGCATGTCGTGAAAAATTTTTTGTTCTAACATATCCTTGAAAACCCTGCAGTTTCTTGCAACATCTATGATTGGGTGAGTGAGTGAGAGATTTTGGTCAGCGCTTAACAACGGGGTCTTAACGTAGGTGAAGGGTGACATGAGGTGAGTATGCAGCAGCACCGGAATGAATAGGTGGGGGAAACGGGAGATCCTCGAGATAACCCGCCGACCAGCGGCATCGTCCGGCACGATTCCCACTTGCGAAAATCCGGGGCCGGGAATCGAACCCGAATCGCCTTTGTGGGAGGATCTATGATTGGGTGATATACGTCTGACACAACGTAAGCTGTCCAATAACAGGCATCAAATATTACAGTAGCGGGATTCTTATTGGCTCAGTCAAATAGGGCAACATCTTCACGCACAAGCGAATGCCAGTAATAGTTGACGTTGAAACCCAGCAAACAGTCAAGTTTTCGCGCGATCTCTTAATGCCGGAACAGGAAAGCCTGAAAGGCTGTAGAGGAGGGGGTGCAAATTTAATCCTAATCAACTGTCTTTTTAAAGTATTCTTTACGGCAATTTGACAGCGATGTCATCAAGTACGGTGAGACACAAATTTACTCCGGTACAGGAATTAGGACTGGAATCGGCCATGGCCTATGTTTAGGAATCTTCTCCGTATTCCCGCGGAGCGATCTAGGGAAACAACGGAAAATATAATTAATAATGGCTGGAGCCGGGAATCGAACCCATTTCATCCCGTATGAGAGCCCATCGTGATACGGTTGCGCCACACGAAGACGGGTGAGTAATTGAGTAAAATAAAATTACTGCCTAGTGATATTTCTGTGACACGATGGTGTTAGAAATTTAATATTTATAAATTGTATACGATATTTTGAACATTGTTTTCGATTTCTGATTTTTGGACCCCGATCAACGAACACCTTCCGCCACCACTAACTTCGAGGAAGTCAGTTACAAACGCAGGGTTGGTGTCTCTCATGTCAAGTAACATAACGGGGCAACGTCTCGTTTCCATGACTTTGCAAGCAGTGATTTGCTTTCCCCGTGGCTTGCTCGTCGGCGTGGAAAGCAGGGCCGCCACAACGATGGAAGAAAGCAGGCTGGGAGTGAAAGTGGCAGCAATGGAGGTGTGTGCGTGGCGTGCGCACGGCCAGCAGCCAGCAAGGTCGCTCTCCTCGCTCGCTTGAATGTTGGTATCCTTGAGTATAGCCGACGCTGCTGCCGCGCGCCCAACCAAGCTCGCGAGCTTCAGTGCTTGACCGCGCGTCGCCTGCGATGGACCCCTGCTGCTGACGACAGCTCCCTCCCGGCAACGCGGCATGCGACACCTCGCCAACAACTGAACAAGTCTTCCTTCGTCGACAACTGCCGCGACCTCTCTCGTGACAACCTCGTTCCTAAACCAACGTCGCCGCCCGCACGTTCGTCTTGTCTTCTTTCAACCCTCGCCTGTCAACTTCTCCAAGATGCAAGGTGGCCGAGGAAAACTGTTTGCTAAACTCTCCAGTGGATTCCTCAGGAAGTGGTGTAAGTACATCTTCACTTATTTCAAGACATGTCTCGCTACGTAGCAGAGGTGCAACAACAGGAGGAGGCAAGGGTATATTGCCTCCCTTTTTTATGAATCCATGAAGCAGTGGCGAACATGTAAACAATCTATCTGTGTACATACAATAATTAACACGTTATTTATTTAGTACTGTAATGTGAAATGTAAAATCATTTTACTAAGCAAAACGCTATTATTTTTAAACGATTATTGCAATGGGCGCCAGTTACAATCTAAAGCAGTATTTTTTATTTTGGACATACGCGTTTGCAGCAAATGGCGTGTCGCAGAAAACCGGAGAATCTGTTTGTCTCTGTGTGTTCTCTGGTTTTCTGAGACACATCGTTTGCTGTATTGGCGTATGTCCAAAATACTTCTGTAGTTCCAAACTCTGTTATTCAAGATTGTGTTCATTGCACCTCCTTAAAGACGAAAATGAGAACAGCGATTATTATTTTTGCCCCACCCCCCTACCTGGGGAATTTGAGTTGGTGCGCTCCTGTTAAGAAGAGGTTATGATTGTCTTTCCCTGTCGACGACCGCTCGGGTGGAAATCTCTCCTGGGTCACCAAACATGATCTGACGTGGCTTGTCTTCGATTCGGCTAACGGGACCTGAAAAATTCCCCGTGATATTTCTCCCACTAGAATTCTACGCGTGCCTGCGTTACAACTTCAGCAGAATTTACGTACATTGAAATCTCCGTTCAATGCGATATTTGACACTTGGTCGCATTCCACGAGTTACATGTGCGTAAATATATATGCATTTTAATTAAAATAATTCTAAAAAATATTTGCTCCATAGACAGAAATTCACGCATGATTTTCAAGTAGTGTGAAGGTTCAGTTCTTTCAATTCATTAAAATTACCACTCGTACATTAAAAAGAACGTCCCTTTTTATGCATTTATTCGACTTTTTTTTCTATGACTAGGATTTAAAATTTAAAAAAAACGAGCCTTCACTGGATATTTTGGTAGCGCGATGTCAAGTTTGAGTTCAGGAATTGTTAGTTCGCTTGTTTTATTGTTGTAATTTTTCTCTATTGTTATAAAAGCACGAACAGTATCTCATGTGCAAGAACAATAACTAAACCGATACAGCAAAGGAAATTTCTTTCCCTCTGCATTCTCTCGTACTTTATTGATAACGATATTTCCGTGGCAAAATTCACGATTTATTATTAACTTATCGCAAAGTAATTTGTTTTGTGTGGATATTTGAGAAAACACTAAAACATATTCTAGTGACGGCTTTTTGTTTCTGTGCACAATTGGACTACTTCGTGATTAACATATACAAAAAGAAATAAATACTTTTATGAGGAATTAAACGTTGTTTCATAGTACTCCGTTCTGTGTCTAAGCAAATTTAAGCGACACAGTTGAGTTATATAAACATACGTAAAATTTGTTTACGTCGATTACCGACACGAAGAATAGCGGCTCCAATAAGTAATGTTTTTGTCATATGTTTCGTAACAATTTGGTTAGTTTAAATGTTATTTTAATTGCTACTTCACTAGAGCAAGACGTAGGAATTTTCGAATAGAATACGTCTCAATTTTTGCTATGTGTGCCAATATTTCATTATGTGTTAAGTTAGCGTGTAAATTGACGACTTATTTCCCTGCGTGGTTTGGTTTTATCACCTATTCAGCGACCCATATAGCATTTACTGCTGCTGGATGTGAGACCCTGTTTTCCTTCAGACGTGCAAAACAGGCCTATATCTACGTAAAATATTAAAAATCTTTTTTCAGTGTTACTACAATAGAAATTGATATACAGTCGCATAAAATTGAAAACTTTCCTTACGAAATTATTTTTTCATTACAAATAATAATAAAAAATCTAAAAAAATGTACCAATTTTAAAGGAGTTGTCGAAAGTGTGAGGCCTACAATATTTTAATACGGAATTAGAGGGGCACGGGTAAAGAAACTTTGAAATATACTTTAAAATATGAAAAATATATATGGCGTGCTATAATTTTTTATTGTTTTAGCTTGCGACGTATTTTTATGACCTCGTGTCAGGACGTTATTTGAATGGTACAAACCGTATTAAAATAGAGATTCTGACATGAAATTACACCACAATATACAGAGGATAATTTTTATTGTTGTAATTCCTCTGTGATCAGTGTTGTAAACGTCTGAGAGAAAATTGCAAGAGGCATGGAAATTGCGATGCACGGTCAAGAAATCAACGTGAACCGAGGCAGACGTATCTCCCCGCTATGGACTGTTCATAGCCAATGAACACCTTTTACAACTGGCTTGTGAGAAATAATAATAATAAATGTGTATTTTGCTGTAGAGTTTTGAATATCGGGAAATATGTACGTTTCATTGTGCATACTTCGTAAATTTTACAACAGCAAGTAACGTAAAGGTACACGTAAAATGTCTCCCATGCCTTGAAATTGGGAAAAATACAAAATTAATGCCAAACTCTTATCATTTAATTTTTTTTATTTCAATTTCGTTTATAACTGTACTTAAGTTTTGGTAATTAGGTCCAAGTTTTTAGCTAAATTTTGCACTATTTCGAATTTTCATATATTTTTTGCTGTTTTGACTTACCTGAGGAAATATGTGTCCGACTTTCATTATATTTTATAATTATATAGTACTGAGTAAGGTGATTTTATATATTTTATACATGCTTGTTTACATCTTCAAAATTGCGGCCGTTTGAACATTGTCCATCACACACGATATCTCAGAAACAATTTCTCCGAATATTTATTCGTGTTGTATTTATTTAACAAACTGACTTGGCTTGTATGTATTCTGTCCATACCGAATTTACAGTTTCAAAACAGTGTCTCAGTATTTTTTTACCACACGAGATAACTGAGGAACCATTGTTCAGGATATCTACGGTACACATTCAGTCACTTTGACGGTTATTAATTTTGTTCATGTTGTGCTTATATTTGCTAAACAGTTATCACTTGAACATTTCTTGGTCACAAATATATAAATGAATTTTTTTTTCAAATATTATTAAACTTGGTACACATACAGTATTTCATAAGGTCTTTTGGTATTTATGTTCTTGTCAATGTCAAATTATCGACCATTTGACAACTTTTGTGTTATTTTAGATTTTGTGGATTGTTTGATTAATTGAAACCAAATTTTATATTGCGATATTTCATCTTGTAAGTTATGATTTTAGCTGTGTTTAATTTTATTGGTAAACAATTTTAGAAAGTAGCAAGATGCAAATAAATAAATATATTGGTTACATTCCGACATCAGTTGGACCGACTAATGTTTAACCAAATTTTATATTTTGAGAGTTAACATCTAAACTTTCCATCATGCTGGAAGATAGCATTACAATAATACGTAACCGTAAATTGCTTACACATTAACAAACGTAGCTATGCTGGTGACGCCTTTTATTAAATCTACCAGTAATTGAAATGTCTAAACCGTACTAATGTTAGTACAGACTACATTTTGTACATTTATGGTCAAATAATGATTAAGTTTTTTGATTGTTTTACAAGACATTATTATGCACGGGGATTTCCCCAAGATAAAGAAATGTTCTTAGCATCAGATAATTTTTCATGTTTGAAAATTTCTTTTACAAGCGAAGTTTTTTTAATATTTACCTGTTCCTTCGACTATCATAGTAAAATAAGTTTTAAATCCTGTACTACGGTAACAGTGTTCACGTTACCTCTGTAACAAACTTAATACTTCCTATGCTTTTGAAGCCATAAAATATAACCAAACTTCCTAATTACGTGGCCTCTAATTTATAAGATACGTTCTCAAAACATTAATAGATTGATTATTTTTAAAATTCCTTCAGCAGTTCAGAATAAATGTCAGGTCAGGGATTACGTAAACAAACATGCATTCTCTGCACGTGCAATTTTGTTTATTGGACGTTGTAATAAGGTTTGACAACAGTCGTGTTGTTGGATTGTTTTATTTTTCGCTGTCATGAAAAGCTGAGAAAAATGGGAAATTTGCTATTATAGCGTGAATTATACTTACGTTGAGCTATTGCACAAGCATTGCAGGTTAACTTTTAACGTATACTTAGGCCGCAATGTGTACAGCAAATTAAGAATGTAAAATGTTTTTCTATACATATTGCTGTCTGAATAAACGGTAAATGTTTTAGTGCGATAATTGCACTGTAGCGCGAAGATAATATTGTTCAATCAATAACAGCAAATTTCGCAATTTTCTTCTCAGAATTTTATAAAAAAAGCGAAAAAACAACGGAGCAGAAAGGTCGACCTAGAAGCGCATCAAACGTCGCTTCACGAGCCAAGCGCTGAACTAGCGTGCAAGGTTTCCGCCGAACGGTTTTTACTATTTGACATTAAGCTGTGACCATATCGTTTTATTGGTGGAAAGTCTGCAACTAAGTTCAGTGCAGGTCGCAATCTGAGTTTAAAATACATCCGGTTAGTACATTTTAAAGTACGGATGTCTGAAAAGGCCGTTTTTAGCCATGTTAGAGGGCTTAGAAAATGCGTTTTTAATGAGGGTGGCATCTTAACAATGAGGTTCCGACCTTATCTGAAGTTTGTTTTCATTTCGTACGTTGGTACAATGGGCAACTGTGGAAAAAGTTTCGTAAAAAACCTGTTTACGAACACACTGCAACGCGTTTAAAGCGTGGGGTAGGCGGCATCAGACATCGACAGAGCTGTAAGGTCGACCTTGAAGCGCACATCAAATGCCGTATCGCCACTACGTGCCAAGCGCCAAACTAGCGTGCAAGATTTCCGCCGATCCGTTTTTACAAAGAGAATCTAAGCGGTGAGCATACAATTTTATTGGTGGAAAGTCTGCAGCAAAGTTTACTGCACGTCCATATCTGAGTTTCACATACATCCAGTTGTTGCATTTTGAAGTACGGGAGTCTGAATAGGTCGTTTTTAGCCATGTTGGAGGTCTTAGAAACAGTGGTTTTAATGGGCATGGTGTTTTAACAGTATCATTCCGACCTTGTCCGAAGTGTGTTTTCTTTTCGTACGTTGGCACAATGAACGCACGTGAAATGTTTCTTTGAAAATACTTGTTTAAGAACACACTGCAACGTATTTTAAGCGTGGTAGGTAGCACCTTTAAGGGCATTGACGTGGCTAAAATTCACAATTTTATATTTGTTCGACATTGTGTTAGTTTTAGTGGCGTTTCCGCTTGTAAACATTTTTTGCTCTCACACATAGTCATGCCATAGCGACATGGCATGCTACTTACGGGAACATGGGAACATGGGAATAACAAAAACCAAGTGACTTAAGCGAATTAAATAATTAACACTGAAATTATGTATTATGTCAATGTGCTAAAAAAATTAAAAAACGTATACTGCAATTCCCTTGTACTTTTTAAAAAATCTGAAAATGATGATAATTTATCTTTTTTTTTTGTACTTAAAAAAAGACGAAATTACTTTGTTGAGTATTTTTAATATATTAGCGAATGGCCCATTATGTCTCATTTCAGTGTAAATTATTTCATTCAAGTAAGTCACTTGGTTTTTGTTAAACCTATTTTCCCTGTGACTTGTAAATTCTGAATTTGGCATGTCGCTGAGGGAAAACTATGAGAGCTAAAAAAATTGTTACAAGTGGAAAATGTAGTCACAAGTAACGTGTATAAAACGAACACTATGTCGTGCAAATATAAAATTAAGGATTTTTACCACGCGAATACAGCACCCTTAAGAGAAACACGCGAGTGATGGTTAGTCGTGTTGCGTAAATGGTCTACGACGCTGGCGCGGTTAAGAGCACCGCATACATTATTGTGGCTTTACGCGCAAGACACTGAACTGTCAAGGAGTTTATGAGTGCTTAAGTGTGGAAAAATAATAATTTTATATTTCTGCTCAAGAATGTTAGTTTCGTAGACATTAGCCTACTTGGGAGTAAATTTTTCTGTTACAAAAATTAGCTGAGCCAGTTTTCCAATAATCAAATTTCAAGTCTAAATTTACATGTTCTTTGTTCTTATAAACCGCAATAGGCAACGAACCTAATGCAATGAAGAAATTTACTCTGAATCTACATGCCACGGGTTACTGCTTGACATATGTAAAAACCTATTACAAAATAGGTTTGTAATAAAAATTGCTTAAATTTGCAAAATATTCAAAATTTCACCATTTTTTAATACAAAAATAATTTGTAATGGATTTTTATACGTCAAGTTGTAGGATGTGACATACAATTTCAAAGTGAATTTTCCATTTCATTATGTTAATTGGTTTTCGGTGGCTTATAAAAGCGAAAAACATGCACATTTTGACTTTGAAGTGTTATAATGGGAAAAACGTCAGAACTTATTTATTTTTGTTAGAGGAAAATGTACTCCCAAGTACGAACTACAAAACTATATGTTTTATACAAACATAAAATTATGATTTTTCCCCACTTGGACACCTTTAATTAAGGCCACGATACATAATTTATGCTACTTTCACGATAAACGAGAACTGATATTGAAGAACTGTTGTACAGTTTTGTCAAAAATTATTCTTGCTAGGTAGGCTCTAGTCTAATTATTTATAGACAAAAATTGTACGGATTTGGCTGATTAGTTCATTAATAAGATTCTTTAATTGCATATTTAGTTGAAACCGTAGTGTCTTTTATCTTGAAAAAAAAATATTATAGCCTACACTTTTTTCAAACAAAGCTATGCAACAGTTATTCGATTTCAGCTCTCTTTTAGGATTAAATTAATATCTATAGTAAGAGCAGTAAAAATGGTAGACCGTGGCCTTAGAAGCCTCATGCAATTTTCAGCGGCGACAAGGAATGGATTGTCCGAGATTATAACCCGAAACCTGGATTATTTTGAAACAGCATCAACGACCTTGAACGCGAAGGTGAACTCTTTCCTCGTATGTAAAACATAAGATACGTATTTACAAGTAGTTCAAGCAGCTTCCCTTGACCCCGTAACTAAGTCGTTTCCACGCCAAGCACTCCCGCTCGAAGTCTTAACAACCATGTACACACATTCGTAAGTTCAAATGTAGAATTCGGAAAGTTCACACGCAACTGAAATTGCCCACAACCTTAATGAAGTGGGTTCCAGTGCACGGAATAACAGAAATATTTACAAGAACTTTTTTTCAAACAAAATCAGAAACAAATTTCTGACACATCTCAGTACATGTACTATAGCGTAACTGTAATATTGTTTGGTTTTCTATATATTTTTTTATCCTATTTTTGAATTTTTCGTACGTATTGTTTACCTTTCCCCCCATTTTTGGCATTTAATATTGTGCGATATTTTTTCTTCAGTAAATGTAGCTGAAACTTATAAAAATATTTTAGCTTAGGCTACTTCAAATCTTCTCTTATGATTGGTAGTGTTTTCTACATCAAAAGTTTATAATACGGTCGTGGAGATTTTCAGGTTATTTAACTTTCAAAATATAATAATTGAGTAAGGCCTCGCTACCATGTTTCTACTTTTATTTTTGCGAAAATAGTTTTTTAAGCCTAAACGAGAACAGATATCGCAAATATGTTTGGCACTATAGTTAGGTATGGTTTCCGAGATGTAGGCCTAGGCAAGTTTTTCAAGATGGTAAAGTGGTTTTGGTTACTTATGTAACAAACAACATTTTGGTTAACTGACTTATTAGTTTAAAACGTGCAAGTAACTGTCTTGAAAATTTTATTTATCAGTTATCACGGCAAGAACGATTTAAATCAAACGTGCTAAACAGATTCGTGATATTTGCTGTTGTGTACGCTTTAAAAGTAACTATCGCAAAACAGATGAAACAGAGGCGTGTGACCTTAAGGAGGCGTCTATCACGCGCTTAAAATGAGTTTCAGTGTGTTCGTAAATAGGTTTTTTACGGAACTATTCCACATGCGCCCATTGTGCCAACGTACGAAAGAAAATACACTTCAGACAATGTCGGAAGGTCGTTGTTGTAACACCATGCAAATTACAAACACGGTTTCGAAGCCCTCCGAAATAACTAAAGACGGCATTTTCTGACTGCCGTTCTTCAAAATGTAATAACCGGATGTATATGAAACTCAGATTGAGATGTGCGCTGAACATTGCTATAAACGTTTCATCAGCAGAATTATATGGTCACAGCTTAGTTTCCCATAGCAAAAACCGCTTCGGCGGGAACCTTGCACGCTAGTTCAGCGCTTGGCTCATTGAGGCGACGCGGCATTTGATGCGCGCTTCAAGGTCGACCGTACGTCTCCGTCGATTTTGAGCCTCTCACGCGCGGGTAGGCGGCGCCCTAAGGGCGCGGTCTACCACAATTTTCATCACCATTTTTTTATTCTTATTTGTACCAGATATTTTTTTTCTTATTTTAGACACAAAATGTGACTAAATTTGGCTCTAATGAAATTTTTTTATCTCTCATAGTTTTCGCGTAATGGCTTGTTAAAGTCATATTTTGCGTGTTTCCGTTTTAACGACTACACTAAAACCAACTGATATACCAAACAAAAAAAATCACAGTGGATAAAGACATTACAGGCTACAATGACATGCTCGTAAAATTAAAGAATAAAAATTATTTGTATTTTTTAAAAATGCTGAAACTAAAAATAAACATTTTAAAAAATCCTATAATTTTTTTTAAAAATACAAATAATTTTTATTCTTTAATTTTACGAGCATGCCATTGTAGCCTGCAATGTCTTTATCCACTGTGATTTTTTTGAGTTTGGTATATCAGTTGGTTTCAGTGTAGTCGTTAAGGGTGCTCGGTACGGTATGCTAAACAGTGAGAAACATGTGTACTGTTATTGATCATTATTCAGAGAAAAAATTAAGTTAAAGTATATCGTTTTCGGAAGTATGTGTCGTAAAGTCGTATAATTGTCTAAGACATTTAATATATATAAAAAAACTTTTAACTTTTTAAAGAAAAAATCTGGAAAATTAGCCTTTTTTACATGATTTAGTTAATTATAGTGGATTAATGCAGTACGAATAACACATAAAGCCATGTCTTAGACTTGTACCTTACCATGCTCTATAGTATGTTGCAATCGGAACATTTCTGGAATAATTATAATCCTGTAAAAACAGTAATTAAAATTAAATAATCTCAATTTTTTACCCGACGAAAACAGGACATCTACTTGTGGAGATATGTTGCTTCTATCCCCAGTACGTCGAGTGAACGCGGAGCAGTTATGAGAGGATAAGGAAGTGGCAACTTATGTTACCAAAACTGACAGGGATTATCTGCAGGGTCCGATCTATCAGCTAGAGACCGATTCTCACGAAAATGCCTTCAGCCGGGCGGTAAAGACGAGTGAGGTGTCATTTTATTCAGTTTTATTTATTTATTTAATTCGACTTATTTTTACATGTAGCGAAGCTACGACAATATTGCCTTGTCTACCACTTAAACACAGTCTCTAAAAATTACAAAACAAATTGCGAAACACAAAAGAGAAAATAAAGGAAAAGAAAACATTACAGAAGTCGTTCACAATACAATCACGCACACATTCACTCCAAATTAATGAAAGTGAGATCATCCACTGTTCACTCTGCACTATCAAAATCAGCGTTCATACTATTAAAAAGAGCTCTTTTAAATGTAGGTTGAGACAACATTTATTTTAGATGTTCCTCCAGTGCATTCCAGGCGCTTGCTGCAGAAACTGTAAACGATTTAGAATAAGCACTAGTACGATGCTTAGGTATGAGCAGAGACAGAGTGGCTTTCAAGCGGATAGGTACACATTTTATAAGGGAAAGTAATTCAAATTTAGTTGTTAAATAGGAAGGAGATTTAGAATATAAAACCTTTCTTAGGAGAAGGATAGACAATGTAATTTACGCCTGTTTCCAGTCGTTGCCAGAAAAAAATGTTTATGAAATTGTGAGATATGATTACGTATTTTAAGGTTAAAAACATAACCTACTCATGTATTTTGAATCTTCTGCAATATAGTGGCTTGTTCGTCAACGAGGTTGCTGTAAACCAAGTCACAGTAGTCAGACAACGTAAAAATTAGTGCCTGGACAGGGTGTTTTTTAATGTGCAAGGAGAGTTGAATTTTTAGGCGGTTTAGCGAGTGAAGGGTGGCCAGCGCATTCCTTCATATGCTAGCTACGTGGAGAAACCTTTTTAAAGTGCTGTTCAAAATGAGTCCTATGTTTTTCACTGAGGATGTCAACTCGATTTTCGCATTGCCAGCACTAATTTTTGGAAAATCAGCAGTAATAATGTACTATATATTTTTACTTTTTCTTTAAAAACGATATGGAAGGTACCGATTTAGATTTCCAGGTTAGCATATTCGTAACCTACACAAAATACTGGATAAAATGACACCTCACTCGTCTTTACGCATGATAGAAGGCATCCTTTCACTCAGCTGATAGAATAAAAAACAAGCTTGTGGCCTTTTCTCAATTGGTTCATTACAAGATTATGTTTAGAACGATCTATGTTTTGAAGACACTTCTATTGAAAAATTGCGTATAAGTTATATAATAAAAATCAAAACTGCTTGGTATTTATTCTTCAATACACCAGTAAGAAAGCATTTTAGAATAAAATCGTTAGAATAATATAGATAGCATAAGAGCCACTTATTCAGGCAGATCCCAATTCCAGAAACCGAAAATACACTGCCGTCCATGTATGAAGTTGTTACTTTCGCAATTAAAAATATCAAATTTTTCATAACAGTCTGGAGTACATTAAGGTTGGCACTTTAGGACACAACCCCAATCATCCAGAGTACAGCCTCAGTATCAGCGAATTTGTATGTAGGTGCAATAGCGTAGTTTTCGTTCGTTTGTTTTATTTTTATAATGTTTAGTTTCAATTATGAGGACGTACAATCCTGCAATAAAAAAAACTATTCATATTTTCAAACATTACAAGTGTTTTAAAGAATTACATGTATTTTAAAAATGATAAGTGTATAAAAGTAGCAGAAAAGACAAGTATTAAGGTGCGGTTAACAGTATATTCATTTTTCACATCTCACAGGTCTCTTTTTTTAGCCCTCTAGGCTTCTTGTTGGGCTGTTGTTTTGTAGAGGGGGGTCTTTTATATCAGTCTTAGGAACCTTTTGAAATCTGAGCTTTTACACTTTCTTCAAGCAGACATTCAGAGACACTGAATACAATGGTGGAAATAGCTTTTCTATATTCCTACTGGTTGGTAAGTTACGCCTAGTGAGAGGCCCATGAATCTCAAGGAAATTTGGGGGTAAAACGCAATTTTCTAAGCAGGTCTGTTCCTGAAAACAATAGCCAATTACATAATTTAAATTTCGCAATTGAATTTAATGACCTATTTAATATAGGATACACAAGTTCCGGCCTAGTGCGCAGGTCACTGACAACGAGTGAAATTGTTTGATAAAAGCAAAAATTCAAAGCATTTGAGCGAAAGTAAATAGAAATTACCTTCATTAATATGTACTTATAATTACATAAGACGCATAATGTTACCATTTCGGAAGTACCAGTGACAAAGCTTGTGTGACAGAGAGGGAGACAACTGTAGTTCCCATATTTTCCGCGGACACATATAGGTTTGTAGAGCAGTGTGTATGTGCATGCGCTGTTGTTGAATTGACTCTAATGAAACCTAGCGACAGCCTCTACGCTACTATTCATACTGGCTTGTTGACATTTCACACTTCGCCAAATTAACGAAAAACTGTAACTTCGAACCAAAAAAACAAATGTTTCCCGTCTTCTGATGACATCGCGCCTTTACTGTGATACTAAGGAAGGTATCGTGATTATTTTTCCCGACTATTCTAGGTCTCTAAAGTTCTTATTTCCAAGTGACCAATGCATAATTACCGAATTTTTTATAAATTAATCATAACTCTACTAAAAATCATCAAAATTTTCCTGTAACACGAAATATAGGTTAAGTAATAAAGGGCTGTATGAGTAGACCCCATTAATTTTAAGTAGAAATTATTAATATAGGTGCATCATTTTGGTAGCATATAAAATTATATCTTTCATCTTAATTCATGGCCAATGAGGAAATCACTGCAAATATATTTGTACAACGTTTGTTAAGTCTATTGCAAACGAGAAAAATATTTGTGTGTGCTAAACCAGTGGCAATATGCATTCTGATCGGTTTAGAGTAAAATAGAGGGAGGGAACTTTTACTTCAAAATTATAACTGATTTTTACCAATTACATATTCAGACCATTCTTGAAACCATTCGTTCGCAGATTGTTAAATGATATACATCATAAAATGTTTATATCCCATACAGTGAAAATACATTTCGGAGTTATACAAATCAGAGCACCTTAGGTGTAAAGAATGTTGTACGTAGTTCAGATAGTAGGTTTGAATAGTTAAGCAACTCCTACAAAAATTATTGAAAATAAAAAAAAAACACAACGTTAGAATTATTTTGCTTACATATGTAATGGTACATCTCTATACTAATTACAACCGTTTGATTTTACCAAACAAATATACAAAGACATTAAAATAAACACAATGAAGCTAATCTAATGTTTCAATAAAAAACTTGCACTTTTTGGAAATTGTAAATATAATCACAATATTTTCTTATCCTGTTCATTTCCAACGCGAAAGAATTAATCGAACTTGCTAATCGTCCGCAAATGTTAAATCGGTATTTATGTACTTACTCTTAATCTGATTTCTTTAAAGTAATGATCTGAATTAAGCAACTTTCATTAAATATATAACGTAACTACTGCCATGTCACTAACAAAATCATTTAAGAATAATAATTTATGAAATTAGCACCAGTGCGTAAAAATACACGTAGACTTGTATTTTATTTTGAATATCGACAACTTATTTTCTGCGACATTGTACATGAAAACGAAGTGTTCAGTTCAACTAAGGATAATTAGACTATATGTTAGAGAGAAAATACGTTTTCTTATGGGAGAGCTTGGCACGGGGAAAATTTCTGCCACTAGTTTCGCTTCAATCGCTAATGTACCAGATAAATACGAAAACATAGTAAATTGAAATTTAAATAGACTTGGAAATGATAAAAGTATTTTAACTTAATTTTAAAGAGAAAAGAAACCGATTTCGCGTTTTAAATTATCAACTTAATGTAACTTAAAATTCAGGAGTGCTCTGTGATTGGTCAGTTATGTGCACTACCGATACCAGCGCTCAAGCGGCAGAAACTTTCCCTGTGACGAACGTATAACATTGATCTTTCTAACCTGTAGTAGGATTATCCTTAGTTCAACTCAAAGGCCGTGTCCGAAACTACTATTTAGGTTACTAAATCAACTACGCGACCAGGTTAGTGCAGTAACTATTTGGGGATTTAGGGTGTAAAATTTACTGA
>PNEQ01037443.1:0-39535 GCA_003012365.1 Medauroidea extradentata
AGTAGAGCAGGAGGAGTGGGAATTGCATCAGGAGGAAGGAAGAGGAAAGGGGGGAAAGGCACATCACCCTGAATTAGCGTTCATGACTACCCAAGTAGGCGGCGCGAAATTCAAGCAGAGCGGAGACACAGACGAAACAAAATTTTAAGTTCATATCTAAAGAACAATTTAAGGAGGACGAGCTGAGAGTCAGCTCAAAATTACACTGAAAATAACACTAAATAGTAATTCAAGTGTTTTATTAGGTGACATTACCCTTCGCGAATCCCCCAGTATTTCCACTAGATATTCCATAAGTAGAGACATGAACTTTTCGCGAAAAGAAATTTGCCTCACTTTGTGTCAGTGACTTGTGTGCACGTCTGCAGACTTGCTTCACGGTCAGAGATTGGATGTTTTGACATTCGTGTGTCGTGGGGTTTTACACGCAAATCACAGACGTGTGGTGTAACAGTAACCTTATTGTGATTGGTACAGTCAAATGAGAAACGTCACAGTTCAAAGGCACGCTGCCAATGTCCATGAAGCATAACTGCAGACATGCACATAAGGTACTGGAACAAAGTGGGGCAAAATTCTTTTCGCGAAAAGTTCATGTCTCTATCCATAAGTATCTATCTCCCTTGGATATCCCTGTTGAAGAGAGCAGTAATTCTGAAATTTTCTTAGTAATTATTGAAGTTGTTGGTTTCTTATAATTGTACTCTATAAACATCCCTATATTACATAATCACATGAATCTTAACACAAATTATGTACCATGCAATAGCCTAGGGATATCCAAAAAATGACGGAGATGTATTTTGGACATTCGTAACATTGGAAGTAAATGGATTGTTGAGAACCAAAAAAGGTAACCAGTCGTTTGTCCTCGTTAACTCTTCTTACAAAAGTGTTGAATTTATTTTTGCTTGATCCATTAAATAATTTGCCCTATAAGGAATAAAATTAATATTTCACTTTCACAGAGTATGGTTCAGAAGACTGTATGATACGTAAGCTGTATGGATAAGCTGTGTGTCACTTTTCGATAATTGTGTAGTTACCAAATAAAACGCAAAACGGTAGTGGAGGAAGTAAACATTTTTATGATTTCATTTATATTTTAGTACCATATAAACATTTCGAAGCTACTTGTGTAAAGGAACAAGGGCAGTTGTAAGGTCTATAAAAACTCTTTCAAATCAATTGTAGCCTCTTTTCGTAACGGAAAACTTATCAAGAGTGCACGCAACACAACTGACAGTACATACTACTTGCAAGCGTAATACGTGTCAAAAAGAGAGATAAAGATAGGAAGAAAGGCAAGGCGAGAGAAAAAGACTTGCAAGTGGTGACGGTAGCGAGAAAATGTTTGAGAGGATGTTACAGAGTTCACAGCTGCGCTATAAAAAAGATCAACACGTTCAGTTCAGACTTTTCGCGAAGTTTCTCAGCGTTCTTAACCTTACTCCTGTCTTGACTTGTTTTTTCTACGTCTAACGTAACGCATTGTTGTGCTGGAACAAGCAACCTGTGGAAGAACTAGTTGCAAGCCATCAACTTGCTGAAGGTTCGAACAGCAGACTTCTCGCCCGTCAGACTAAACTAGCGAACGTGCCATTGTGTGTGTATGGTTCACACAAATGCCAGTGTATTTGCTCACGCTAGACGCCGTGTGTACTTCTCTTCTCCATGCCAAAAAAAAAAAAAAAGACAATTCGTGCTCTTGCCGCTCTTGTGTTAAGTGAGCTAAGAAGGGAAATAAAATCGTGGTCTTACAGTAGGAAACAGAGAGCCCAACTTTCGGACATTGAATAAAATATATTTTTCCTGAATTTTTTTTGTTGCTTTAATTGTAGATGCGATGTTTATACAAATACAAAGTGTAAAAACTGTCATATCATAGCGCAGTAATTTACAATGGAAGTAAAAACAGTGAACTATTTCAGGATACATTTATAATTACACAGATATTTTTTTTATTTGCCGAAACAGGGTAATTTTTAAAATAAGACAAAAATATAAAAATTTCTTAGTGTACTTACTAAAGTACTAATAGATTTTATTTTCACTATAAGTTGTTTATTTTCTCTTATTATGTACACATGCGCTTACATGTAACTTACAAAATTAATTTATTAGTTTTTATTTGCGTAAGAAATTCAATGTCTTAAAAGTTGAAGAGTGTTCGACATAAATAAAGTAACTTTTCTTATTTCGAGAACTGTTAAGGTGTTTTTTTTTCCTCTTTTTCTTCTCACTCTTGTTCGTTCATGCATATCTCTCCGTACCAAGTCGCAGTTTCACGCCTACGAACTACAGTCGTCGGGAAACATTATTTTTCCTCGTGGGATTCAAGGGTCGCGCTTTCGAGTAAGTTGGTTTGTAGTAGTAAGGCGTAGAATCATGGGAGTGCAGGGATGTTCTAGGGGCTACATTGTCTGATAAATGTAATGCGGTAAAACATTTACTCCGTGGGCAATGCACTGGTTATTACGTTAGGCGCCGTCACCACGCAACTGAGAACAACTAACTCACGACCTTATTATGTAGTGTACCGATATACATTTTCTGAAAATCACCAGTACGGGATGTCTTGAAAGTTTCATTCTTAAGAGGGCGTGGTACATGATTAAACGCTAAAAGCATTAATCTACAACTGTAGGATTCTTGAAGCCAAATTGCGAAAACTAAAAAGTAGCAATCCTAGGCAATAGTTTTAGCCAACGCTTTAAACAAAATTGTTTCCAGTGTTACGAACTTCTGAGGCACAATCTCTGACGCCGGAACCTCGTGCATTTAACTGCTGCGCAGGAGATCACGTGTAACGTATTATTAATTCTGGATATATATTTACTGATAAAGCTGGCAAATACCATTATCTAGGTTTGTCATTGAGTATTTTATCCATATTGGCTTCGGGAAAACCGTAGAAATCTATTGATGTTTTCAACATTTATTTGTCAACAACGCACTCTTAAGGTGGAGGTCAGGGTGAACGTCTTTTGCGCGTTCCAGGCCTAGAAGCGGTAAAGACGAACACAGTACGCGCTTCACGCCTCACTCTAACCTCGAGGAGCAAGTCACAGGACTGGCGTGCAAGTCTTCTCGCCGACAACGCGCCTCTATGAGACTTTTAGTACCGAGCCTCTCGTTTTATGACGTAATACTAAAGAAAAAGGTGTATTGTACACGTCTATACGTTTTAAATGATTCTGCGGTAGGAGTTGCATACCTAAAAAAGACCACAAGAACACCCATTTTCGTCATTTTAGGTAGCTATAAAATGTACTTTAATGAGCAATTGTGAACTTGAAATGGGTATACAAACACACGTGTAAAAAAATGCTGAAACTGAAAATAAAAATGTAAAAAATTCAATAATTTTTTTAAAATACAAATAATTTTTGTTCTTTATTTTTATGAGCATGACATTGTAGCCTGCAATGTCTTTATCCACTGTGATTTTTTTTTTAGTTTGGTGTATTAGTTGGTTTTAGTGTAGTCCTTAAAACGGAAACATGTAAAATATGACCTTAACATGCCATTACGAGAAAACAATGAGAGGTAAAAAAAATTAATAAAAGCAAAATTTAGTCACATTTCGCGTCTAAAATAAGAAAAAAAAATATCTGGTACAAATAAAAAATAAAAAAATTGTGATGAAAATTGTGGTATATCGCGCCCTTAAATGCTACTGCTAAGCAGGCATCACGTGATGAGTAGTTTTCGAATAAGCTGGTAACAGCCTAGTCGCTGCACACCGCTCTGCGGTCTGGGCAAACAGGCGGCTACCTTACGGAATCTTAGAAAAATTAAAAATTATTTCCTCATGAAAGTGTGTATTTTAAAACTTTACAACACAAGTAAGGCAGGCGTATACCAAACTTCAAGTTACTGAGCCAAAGCTATCTTCTCATCGATCACCGTATTTTTTGTCATAGCAACTGCTAACCACTTAATAATATAATCTGGCTCAATGTTATTAACTTCCATGTAGCGCAAACAATGTAAGAAAAATACGCCAATGAAACTAACTCTGAATACTTTTCATCACATTCTGAGACCGATCGTTCAAGAAAACCTTGACTGGTTTGAAAACTTAACCTGTCTCGTAGCCTACACTCTATCTTGTAGTACAATTTCAACTATGCCACACCGCTCTGTTCGTGGGCCTATCACCGGGAGGAGTGTTTTCCTCTAAATCACGCAGTTTGTTAGTCTATACTCCTTTCGACTACGCGACACCGGAGTCATATAGCAAGGTGCTGTCTGGCTAGATACACTACGCTTATTCATGTTATATTAACGCTAGAACGAGCGGTAAGAGAATCCAGATACGCGCGTCGGATAATGCATAGCCCTTGTGCATAAAACACTGACTTAATGTACACTTTTTGTCATAGTACATTTTACATCAGACTTTGAAAGAGGACCACCATTTTACGACGACATATTTGAGCTATACTAATTCCGCGTGTCTCTGGTTTTTTTAATATCCTGCAGCAGAATTTAATTGCTTATAACTGACGGTGAAGTCTCCGTTTTGGCTGTTATCACCATAACAAAATTTAACAGTCAAAATATTGTTTGAAGAAGGTAACCTCACTTCTAGAGGCACGAGTATTTACGCAGATTCATCTGACAGCAGCGTAGATTTCTAACTTCTATACGTGCACTGGCCACAGCCTAACCACAGACTAAATAGTAATACAGACGTGAAATGACGTGGCGGCTCGTTTGATATAGGCGAACTTGGCCGCTTATTGGCTGCCCGAGGCTGTAGACTCCAGCCCCGTGTCTGTTTGGCTCCTGCATGTTACTACAGGTTTCCTATTGGCCTGGCTGCCAACTAGCAGAGCAGCTGCCTCACGCTGGTTGGCAGTAGGTGTTTCCGCCATGTTGCTGGCCAGGGAAGCCATTTTGCTGGCGTGTGTGACTGAGTTCGCCTTCCTGCCGACTATTTCACTTCTGTATTCCTAAATATTCTGTGGCCTAACCATACAATCGATTTACTTATTTAATATTGGCTTGCAGTCGCTCAAGGTGTGTCAGAACAACTGACACCTAGTCACAGAACTGAGAGTGACGTGAACAGAAAAGTTTTTGGACATACGCCATTGCAGGCGTTATATAAAGATTCATTCCGAGTCCACACAGGGCTTTATGAGATCTTAGAACTATACCTACAATGTGCTCGTATTATAAACAGGACATTTTTTTGGACTTATGCCATTGCGGGCGTTATTGAAAGATAAATTCCGGGTCTATTACGGGCATTGATGAGATATTTGAACGATTCCTGCAGTGGGTTCATATTATAAACGGAACAGTATTTTGCCCACACCGTTGCGGGTGGAGTGACGTATAAGTCCTTCACTTTCAAACCGACCTAGAACAAATCCACGAAAGACTCATGCCTCTACCTATTTCAGACACAACATCAAAGCTATTCGTTAACAAACGAATACAATTAAAAAATAAATAAAATAAAATAGTGATGGAAATTTGATGACGGCTGGTATTAATGACACCCTTAAATTGGTTATTTTAGTTTTTTTTTTCTTTATAAGTATGTGTGAATATGCACTTGCTTTCAAGAATAATGCCAGCGATTACCGAGTGTAGTGCTCCAACCAGAGCTATTCATTTTTCTTATCTGCAGCGGGGAAAGTTTTATAGCCAATGGCTGAGCAGTTCCATTCATCTACTCTTACAGCCCTGGACCTTAAGACGTTACATGGCAGAAATCACCTTTCTCCGCAGTTTTTATGCACCTTTAAATTTATTGGACTTGAAATTTATTAGTATGTGGTGTCCTAATCTTCAAAAGCCAAGTAAAGTTTTTTTTATCGCCCACGTAGACTGGAATCCTTGAATTTAAGGTCAGCCGTCACTTATTGGTTCGTCGGAATATGGTTATGGCCGTCTTTCGTCGCAGGGCTACGAGTATATATGCGAACTATATAGGTCATAAAAGTCGTGAGAATAGGTATGTGCCTTTTTATCGGTCATAATTATTATCGGGGTGAAGTCAGTCCCACCCAGCTGCTTGCAGTTTCTATTGATATCTTTTGTCAATTCCTCGTCTCTACTGCAGTGCCGCAAGGCATGTTCCACATACTCTTCAGTCCCGCATTTTGACGAATGCAAATGACCGAGACGATTATATATAATCTTGAACATTTCGTAAAATGTCAGCAATTGTGCCGAGAGATTGCTCATAGTGAACCGTTCATTTGATACACTGTCCTCGAAACCTGGGAAGTTCCTTTAATTATCCGTTCCATTTCGGAAGCGTCTTCCCAATGATGCCGATTTTAAATCTCAATGGCTATTATTAAATATGATGTTTATCGCGAAAATGGTTTGTACCAACATGCCCTTGAAAACGATGTAGTTAATTTCAACACACGTGATTGGGTAAAGTAAATCTGACACAACGTAGATGTCTGCATACCAATAACTGCCATCAAATATTACAATAGCTGGATTCTTATTGGCTCTGTCAAGTAGGGCAACAGTTCCGCGCACAAGCGAAAGCCAGTAACCTTTTGGTAAGCTGAACGTACGTTATAACCCAGCAAATAGTTAAATTTCCCCGCGACTAACCATTATCTCTAGCGATTGGTACCATTCATTGGATTTTTTCCGTTACCAATCGGTAATTAATATTAATTCCTCCTTTTTGCCACAGATCAGACTACAATTATTCCGCAACGTTGTTTTTTGAGATCTCAGAATGTATTTTTGCTGACCACAATACATGAAGATTTTCGGTCTTTCATCAAACAAGTTTTTCGCCTGCTATTTATCGCCTGGAGATCTCTGTGGCCAGTTGCTTCAGCTGCATATCAGATGATTCTCGTTTGGCGGCAAACTATCCCATTATTCTTTACAGAAGAAATTGTCACCAGTAGTGGCACGAGTTTTTCGCGAAAAGAATTTTGTCCCTGTTTTGCTTCATTGTTATTGGCAACGTGTCTTTGTGAAAAGACATCTCTCATTTGATCGTGCCAATCACAATAAGGTTACTGCAACAACACACTCCTGTGATTTGCGGGTTGAACACCAATGCACGTGAGAGTTTGATTCATCCAATCACAGACTACGAAGCAGACCTGCTGATGTGCAAGTAAGGCACTGAAAGAAACTGGGGCAAAATTCTTTTCACGAAAAAATAGGGCTTCTAATTATCAGTCATTTCGTCCTTACGGGGTACTACTGGTGTTCAAGACTTGGTGGAGATACGTTACTTAAAACATGCTAGCTATTTCACGTCATGGTACTCTTCGCATTATTCTCAAATTCAAAACCATTATGGAGCATTGCCTTAACATTGCCTTCAGGATTTCTCAATCATTGTTTACACTGAAAGTAAAATTTTGTAGGAAGCCTTCCCTGCAAAGTCATTTTTAACCCCCGACGCAAATAGAGGGGTGTTATAAGTTTGACGCGTCTGTCTGTGTATCTGTGTGTCTGTCTGTGGCATCGTACCTCCTAAACGAATGGAGCGATTTTGATGCGGTTTTTATGTAACTGTGGGCCTCCTACGACTTAGAAAAACTCGCTAGCAAATACGTGTAGCCAACAAATCACTCCAGTTTACCGTGGGTATAATTGTGTGTCCATGAAATGTATTATCAGTAGAACCCACGATTTTTCACGAAAATAATTCTGCAACAGTTTTATTTCAGTGCCTTATGTGCACATATGAAGCTCTGCTTGATGGTTACTGGCAGAATGTATTATTGCACAGACGTGGCCCATTTGACTGTGCCGTCAAGAACAAGGTTACTGCGACACCACGCGTCTGTGATTTGCGGGTAGAACCCTAGACGCTGAGAGTTAAAAACAGCCAATCGCTGACCGTGAAGCAGGGCTGCGTATGTGTACATAAGACATTGAAACAAACTGTTGCAGAATTCTTTTCGCGAAAAATCGTGGGCTCTGATTGTCAGGAAGTAGGTTTTATTCGCAACCATTTAATGAATAACCGCTAGGAGTGCGTGATTAGGGAGTATGTCTTGGATGGCGTAACCAGTGCAGGATGTGTTCGCGCATGTACTTGTTGGCGTCGTACTAGGCGATATCCGGGCAGTAATAGCCGACGGGGCGAGGTCCACTTCCTCGGACTGGTAGGAGCAGTCAGCTGGAAACAAAACACGTCTTTCCCACAGTCCCAGACCACGAGTCGTACGCCATTGCGCATCGCTTACCTCTCTCGTCCCTCTACCCAGGGCTGATTGTTTACCCTGCAGAACGTAGAGGGAGGAGAGGCAGGTTGTTGAAGTAGCCGCGGGGTCGCGAGAACTCTGAGGAAACGTTCAACTGCCTACATTAGAGAAACCGCAGAGTTCCTCGACTACCGGGCTAGAATACCTTTCATCGGCGGCCCAGGGCGCAACATTGATCGTCAGGCGCCCCTGGGTGGAAGTGTCTTGCGTGGTCGAGGCCCAGAAGTGCGGAAGTGGTAAGGATGGCATAGCACGCGCATTATGATCTTAAGGGGCCCGTCTACATAGCGCCTTAGCGGCCGTTCGACCTCATGGATGCGGAGATTCCCCCCCACAAAAGCGGGATTGGATCAACCGCTGTTGTGGAGGAGGTTGTCTCTCGCTCTCTCTGTTGTCCTCTCGGCTCGGTCTCGCGAATCCTTCAATTTTCCACAACACTGGCTGGATATTTGCGCAGGACACGTATCACAAGAACAAGATTTCCTCAAAATGTTCAGTTGTTACAAGGTACAAACAGTCACGGGATCGAAAGCTAAACGATAGATCTACTAAGGTTAAATGGTTTTAAGTAAAAATAACAAAAAAATAACGTCATTGCACAAGCCGGAAAAGGCACTAATTTGGAATGTTAAGGCCCTATTTTATAATTACTTAAGAAACTGATAGAACTGAAACCATTTACCCGTAGTGTGAGGTACCTAAACGTCTTTTATATGTCAAACATACAATCTCACGACTAATATTTTCTGTGAAAAATCTATTCTCCTGAACCTCTACATCACAACTTTCATGGCAGGTAGGCGGGCCCCTTAAAGCTTCTGTAGAATCTACCTTCCTATTGGCTATTCATTTTCGTCTGCGTAGGCTTTCTTCCCACTCTTTTCCCATTTCTCAGTGATAATTAGTTTATATTAGTTTTGAATACTTCAGATTGGTTGAAAATAAAAATTGCTTTGCTCTATTAAAAAATGGGTTTGGTTATGTTAACAATAAAAGTGTGGAGACTGCTGCTCGACTCGCGCCTGCGTACTTCAAGCCAGTCAATAGCAGGGTGCTCTCATCTATTACTTTCATACTCTTTGGAGAGCTCACAAACATTCGTCTCTTCTCACCCTAGCCTCTAGGCGCAAGTCACTGACCTAACACGCGGTCTTCTCGCCGATAACTAGGGGAAAGAACATTTCGCGAGTTCAATGACTCGCATGCTAGAATCCATAGTCCTATGCATGTTCATTGTCTACCGTTCCAGTGATTAGCAGCTAGTGGACAAATGGTCGGAGCGTGAGTATGTACAGGGCAGTGCATTCTAACATGCAGGTCGTTGAACACGCCGAATTTTCCTGCTCCTACCAATAACTCACCTCTATGAAACAATCAGTGGTGACCCTATCATTAGAGGTACGTCAATGTCGCGGATTCATCTGGCAGCAGCCTAGACTTGTCAGTCCTGTACACCCACTGGCCACAATTTATTATCTATTGGCTTATAACCGTACAAGCAGGTAGCAAGCGATAGCACTTCGCATTATTTCCTTATTTACTACTGGCTTGCAGTAGTCAAACGCGTTTCGTAACAGCCGCCAGCAAGTCACAGACATGACAATGAAGTATTCATAATTGGCGTTCTACCTGACCTGGAATGTATCTGCGAAATTTACGTACCTCTACCTATCATTTTATGACGTAATATTGAATGCAGCGGTGTATTGTACACGCCTATAGATTTTTAATTTTTCTTCAAGATTTTCATACCTTACAAGGACCGCCAAAACATCCATTTGTTTAATGAGTAGTGGTGAACCTGGAAAGGTGTTAACATACGCAAGTTCGTTGAATTCTATTCCTAAGCAGATATCTGTCATGTGCAGCAGACAGATTTCAATTAATATTGTAACGGCCATAGTTCTGCGCACCTCTCGAGCTAAATAAACGCTAAAAACATAATTTTAAGTGCACACGTTTTTGAAAGCCAATGTGGATGCATTAGTTAACCGTTATCTGATCTGCCGCAATTAATTAAACGTACGAGATTTCGGCGTCAGCGAATGTCCAGAAATACGTTGTTCTAGAAGAAACTTTTGCTTAGTAAGTTAGTATAACCTACTGTGTTTTTCCTTTTTTTTCCCTTCTTTTAATTCGATTAGAGAAACGTACCATTACAAACGGATGTTTATAGCGGTTAATTATGTACCATCTTCTTAAGTAACCTGTTGGTGTAAGGTGTGTTCGCTCAATATCGCGACCAGGTTAGCTCAATCACTAGGTTATTGTCTATGAGCCAGGATTTCTCTCGTTACTGGGCGCAGGAGATTTCTTACTCGGGTTACTGCGCGTACTAACCTCGTGACTTAATATAACCGATTTAGTTTGAAAAGCACCCACACTTTCAGCTGGAGAGGAGGTGGTTTTGAATCTCTGAGTTTTCCGTTTCTCTGACGTCGAAACGCAGTAGCCACGCGGTGTTAGAGAGAAGCCCCGCGTAAATTACGCAGTTGAACTGCTCTACATTTATCTAGAAATAATTTAAGTTTATGGACTCCTAGATTTTGCCGCAATGAACTTGTTTCTTTACCATATGCAAAATTTCGTTCTGTTTATAGGTCACCGGACAGTTTATATTTTTTAGCGAAATGCAGCGAAGCCAGAAAAAAAATTATGCATGGTGTGGGTGCACTGCGTGCATAAGAAAACAAAACCAATTTAATTTTTATATAATTAGAACTTATTGTGAACCTAGAATATTAACATGATATAGGTTACTCAAAGACAATATCCACCCACCTAGTGGGTTTACATTGGTTAGAAGTATAATAATTATGTACAACGTACACACGGTTTGAGTTCCATATTTCGCCGAAGTGATGTGTCTATAGGTAATTCAATGATTAATTTTAAGGAATGATGTTACTAAGAAAATATTTTTATGAATGCAGAAACGAGAGCTTTCCGGTTATTGTGAACTTACCATCATGCACTTAATATCTAAATAATTATGCTTTCAAAAACCAGTGTTAATTGAAGATTGGTATTAATGTTTCATTACTCAAAACGTTATTTTGGATTTTGACTCTTTTTTTACCATCTATAAAGTCATATTAAAACACCTACTAATTAATAAGTCCAAGCTTATCAATGCCGTTTGGGTTCTACATTTTATAAAAGTTTTCTTTTTAAAAAACTATGAATATCTTCTTGACAGTGAAGAGTAATATGATTTTCATAGAAGAGTTGCGTTGCCACTAAAAATACAAAATATCGCAATAAACTTACTTGCCGTCATTTGTAGGTTTAAGGCACTATCAAATTTTTGTGCAAAACCGCTGGCTTAACATCGCATCTAGGTTATCTAGGTGTTTCGTTGGCTTATGAAGCTTCTTGTGTTATTTATTTGAAAAGTATATGCCATTAATATTTAAGGTTTCCTAGCACACCTAGAAGTGTCCTATTATCCGCGTGGTCCCTGTCCTGTAAGCTGCAATCTCTGACACTTCAAAGAGTACAGTAAATTGTTTTTCTCTTTTTTTCTTTTATCTTCCGTTGCTATTACCTCAATTACGTACCCCGTGTAGGAGTTGGCTTTGAGAATTTATCTCCATTTTATTTTCCCCGGATTAAATTTCCCCATTCTTTCTTCAGGCCTATTTACTTTAGTGCTGCTATTCCCACTGATGTTTTCTTTTATCATCGTTAAATAACGTTTCAAGAAATTTCCCACCTCTCTAAGGGATTTTCGTAGACAGTGTACAGCAGCATATTTAATGCGTTGTTGTTAATAATTTTTATAAGCCAGGATTTCGAAAAATACATAATGTTTAGAGTTGATGGTATATCGCGAAAATGTTTTGTGTCAGCGTACCCTTGAAACGCTGTAGTTTTTTGCTACATGTATGGTTGGCTGATATACGTCTGACACGACGTAGCTGACTGCAGACCAATAACAGGCATCAAATATTACAACAGCGGGATTCTTACTGGCTCAGCCAAGTAAGGTAACAGCCATAGCCGTCTTTAGTAGATGGCCGCGGCCTTAGATCTGGCAACCCTGCCAGGAAGAGTCATTTTAACACTTCTGTTAGCTCTTCATAGGCAATGGCTTTGCCTGATTCGTTATTGTGCCCTACAATTAGGCGAATCAGGGGAAGCCACAGCCGTTGGTGAGACAAAAGAAGTGTTAAAATGACTCTTCCTGGCAGTGTTGCAAAATCTCAGGCCGCAGCCTTCTACTAAAGACGGTTATGTAACACCTCAACGCACAAGCGAATTCCAGTAATCTTCTGGTAAGCTGGACGTATGTTGAAATTCAGCAGTTAAGTTTTCCTGCTATAAACCATCATCTATAATAATGATATTCTTTGTAGTGTATTATTTTATAGTGCTTCTTACCTAGCGAGAATCACTGTAGGTTAGGGTAAGGAAAAATTCGCAAGTTCAGTGACCTGCATGTTATAATCCACTGTCCTATTTATACTCTAGTCCAGTCTATTCGTCATTGTCTGGTATTCCCGAGAGCAGCAGCTAATAGACAAATGGTCGGAGCTTGAGCATACACAGGAGAGTGGATTTTAACATGCAAATAATTGAACTAACGAAAATTTCTTTCTCTACGTAAGATGCTTCTTCCAACCAGCGTGTTTCAGGTTTGAATTCATATAGTTATGTGGATTTTTTTTCGCATAACACACAATTTAAAATTCTACTGCTGAAAAGTAAAAAAAAAAAAAAAAAAAAAAGTAATTTACTGTATAACCTATATTTGTGCCAAATACTGTTGGAAATTTTAGTAAGCACACGCAGTGTCAGTTCAGTCAGAAAAATAATTATGTTTTATGTTTTTATAATTTATTCTGTATTTCATATCATTACGAAAATTTGGGCGCTTTCTAAAGACACGGTTGTAGAAAACCATCTAACAACAATTAAGTATAAATATCTTAATTAATGTAATGTTTTTTTTATCATGTAGCCCTACAACAATGTATTTAATCACTTAAATGGTACCCGATGAAAAATAAATTGTTTATGACTGCAACTGCGCTAATTGAGTTAATGAAGTTTTAATTTTTCAGGATGATATGCTATCAACTATTACAAGTGGTTTATAATTATTTATTTTAATGTATACACTGAATAATGATCTTTGAAAGAACTGCGCAACACTGAATAATGCAGCGAATACAAATTTATGAAGTGCGGAGAAACGTAGTTTCATATAAACACCAGGATTTTACTTTAACTAAAAATTATCTTTCTGCGATTGGCCGGTCGGCAGTATTTGTGTGCGAGCTTGGAGGACTTTATCAACCAATGATATAAGGTATTTTGTAAAAATGCCCGTTGTCTTGCAATGCGTACATACAAAGATACAGAGACCCGGAGTGAGTTCGGGCGAGTACAGGACCATTGATTCAAGCGAATTGCCAAATAACGCGAAATGGGCATGTATTTTAAGTAATGGAGTTTTCGTTGCACCGAGCGAGGTGGGGCAGTGGAAAACACTCGCTCCGCGTTTGGGAGGACCCGGGTTCAAACCTCAGTTCTGGCCATCCTGATTTTGGTTTTCCAGGGTTTTCCGAAATCGCTCCTCTTTAAAACATGCCCCAGCTGACTCATTTCCTCTTTCCCTCGTGTTTATGTATCAAAGTTTTGTACTGTTCGAAGAATCGTAAAACATCAAAATAAATAAATACAATTCACAGCGTCCAACTTGCTAGGGGAAAATTAACCTAGTCACGCGAGAAGGTCGATGGGTAGTGCCACGATTTTGTGGTGAAAAAATTTTTGCACCATTTTTTCAATACCTTACGTGCACACCTGCATTTTTTCATCAAGGTCGGTGATTGGATATTTTAACTCTCACTTGTTTTGGGGCTCTAATTGCAAATCGTAGACGTGTGGTGTCAAGATTGGTGCAGTCACGTGAGAGATGCCTATTAACAAAGACGCACTGCCAAAACTATGAAGCAAAGCTGCAAATACACGCTCACGGCACTGAAATCAAATGTTGAAAAAATCTTTTCGCAACAAACCATAGCCATCTTTAGTAGGAAGCCGCGGCCTTAGATCTGGCAACCCTGGTAGGAAGGGTCGTTTTAACACTTCTTTTGTCTCGCCAAAAGCAGTGGCTTCCCCTGATTCGCCGTTATGTAGAGCAGAATAACGAATCAGGTACAGCCTTTGGAGCGCTAAAAGAAGTGTTAAAATGACCCTTCCTGCCAGGGTTGCCGGATATAAGGCCGTGGCCTACTAAAGATGGCTATGTGCAAACTCGTGGGTGGCAGAGGTATGCATTAGGGGAGGGGGAATGTACATGAAGTTGTCTCGCTAGGCACGCACGTGGTGACGTCACGACTGAAGGGGAGGGCGCCATCTGTCGGCAGACCTCGGCGCGGGGTCGACGGTGTTGTGGCGCGAGAGTTTTGTCGCACGTGAGTGTAAGGCCGGCTTCTGGCACGGGCAGGCACGGACGACGAGGTAGGTAGGTGTCCATGCACGCAAGCCAAGCTCGACCGTGCCCTGTAATTAATTAGTGCTAGGGGAAGGCTTGCAGTTTGCCGCGTGTTCAATGCTCTTGTCTGGTGCGCTGTTGTGTCAGCAGTAGCACACGACATTTCCTTTCCTGGTTTATTTTCCATCAGAGACCGTAACGTTTGTTATTTTTCGTTTATTGTTTACACACGGAATTGTTTGCGATATTGTCATAAGTAGGGCCACGATTTTGTCGCGAAAAGATTTTTGCCCCACTTTGTTTCAATGTCTCTCGTGCACATCGGCAGTTCTGCTTCATTATTACTGGCAGCGCGTCTTTGTTCATACATGTTTCACATTTGACTGCACCAATCAGAATAAGATTATTGTGACTCCTTACGCCTGTAATTTGCCAAGGCAAGTGAGAGTAAAATTATCCAATTACGGGCGATGTAGCAGACCTGTAGACGTGCACATGACGCATCGAAACCAAATGTTGCAAAAATCTTTTCACCATAAAATCGTGGCTCTACTCATAAGTAGACACTTGGGATATAAACGCGTTATTTTTAGCAACAGACTAGATTGCAAGTTATCGTACACTCGGTCGACATCTCCTGTTGGCTCGCAAAGCACGCACGTAAATAAGGTCTCACTAAGGCCCGTGTCCAATTAAATCACATACTGAGATCAGACATGTTCAGAGCAATATAAGTCCAATCTGTCAACAAACAACAACGTGAGTTTTACATGTCTCTTTTCAAAAGCAGAGCCACAATTTCTTCCCGAAAATATGTCTACAATATTTTGTTTCAATGCCGTACGTGCACATCGGTAAGTCTGGTCTCTCATTTGACTGCACCAATCAGAATAAAGTTATCGTGACACCATACGTCTGTGATTTGCCAGTAGAAACCCGATACAAGTTAAAACATCCAATCACTAGCCATGAAACGTACACTCTAAAATATAGTTTGTAAATTTACCAGACGTGTGTATAGGAACACTAAGAAAGTAGGTATGGAAGTATTGTTTCCCAAACATTAATGGTATCACTCATAAACCTTTTTATAAAACAGTCAAAATACTTAAGTTACCAGACCTGTATTGTAACATTTGTAACAATTTGCATATTTACAAGGCAGAAGTATGGTAACTGTCCCATACTGCGTCTGGGATAATAACTTCCTAAATATTTTAGGAAGTTTTTTTACAGTGTAGTTGCGAGTTGCGGACAAGGCATTAAAACGAAAAGGTGCAAAAATCTTTTTGCCACAAAATCGGGTCTCAGTTCATAAGTAGTTTATTTAAAAAGCACTGTCTGCGGCGGCTAAACTGTGAGGTAGGATTTTTTTTATCAACTTCCAAAACACGGGAATTTTCAGCTGACGTTTCTATCGTTAACTGTCGTACCTCGGCCTCGATGGCGTTACCTACCAAGATTGCACAGGCACGGAGCTTGAACTGAAATATTTTTTCATATTCGTCATTTGAAAATATATCAGTTTTATACATAACTTTTACGCAAGCAGCATTCTCATCTAATATTCCTGAAATAATAGTGTTACATAAAAAACGTTATCAATTTTTTTTCTGTTGTCTACATAATATTTACAGTGCAATTTTATAATTTATAATCCTTACAAAAATGAGCGGAAATTTTTTTCCGAATAATTTATATTGTAAAAATATTTTTAAGAAAATTACGTAACAGCTCTTGCTCGGAAGGGATATCTTTAAAAGTGGACATTCAGGATTAATTAATTTTTCTTTTAACATGACTGCAAGCTAGGTATAGACCTTTCACGATAAAGTGAGCACCGCGTTAAGTTTTCTTTCGGCTGTTTTGCAGCCATCTTTACTATTTTTAATATGAAATTTTGCAATTGCTAAAATCCAGTGTAAACGTTTCAACACTTTCAAAAGTTAACATCTATTGGGCCAGTGAAACAAATTTTTAATTAATTACAAGTTCTGCTGAGTACTCAGCTTATAGAGAACAGCCTATATGGGCGGTTCGTGATGAAGTGAGCACTCAAGAAAGCCCTGCTAAAGTTTTATTTTCTTAGAATTCGTATATCTTCGTATCTTTCCGCGTGTAACGGCTAACGACTGGAAACTTTATGGACGCCTCACATGATGTTTAACATGTATAATATATATTGTACAGTCAGTAGGAATATATACAGTTTGATAAAAAAGTTTTTTAATAAAATAAAATACAATTACATGTATTTCGATTGATTTTGTTTCAGTATTGTTGTATTTGAATAGGGAAATACATGGAACTATACTGCGTAATTTCGCTGTGAAACATACAAGCAGCAAGAAAACTGGAGTAAAGATGGCGTAGTAGATAAATAAGCGCCGAGTTCTACAATATTGAGATCAACATTTTTAAAAGTCAGTGTATGAAAACTACAAAAAACAATCCCATTTGCAAACTTTATTAGTAAACATTTTCCCGGAATGATGCATTTGTTAAGCGCGATCTCTTGCGCCGCAATTAAATGTACGAGATATTGGCGTCAGAGATTGTTCTTCAGAAATTCGTTACTCGAGAAAAATGTCTGCTCAGAAAGTTGGCAAAAACTATTGTGTAGGATTGCTGTTTATTGATTTTTGGAAATTGGCTTCGAGAAACCTACCATTCTGAACTGATCCGTTTTGTGTTGACTTATGTACCTCGCATTTTTAATGTTGAATCGTACGCAGTAACGGCTAGTGATATCTTTTAAAATTTAAAATTTTTGGTGTTCGCTTTATCCCGAACGACCTATAGGTATGTATGCTGAAACTGAAAATAATTTTTTTCTTTAAATTCGATAATTTTTTAATAATACAAATAATTTTTATTCTTTAATTTTATGAGCATGTCATTGTAGCCTGCAATGGCTTTATCTACTGTGATTTTTTTGAGTTTGTTATATCAGTTGGTTTTAGTGTAGTCGTTAAAACAGGAACATGCAAAATATGACTTTAACAAGCCATTACGCGAAAACTATGAGAGATAAAAAAATTTCGTTACAGCCAAATTTAGTCACATTTTGTGTCTAAAATTAGAAAAAAAAATCTGGTACAAATAAAAAATTAAATATCGATGATGAAAATTGCGGTAGACCGCGCCCTTAACTCTACATAACCCATCATCTAGCTATGCCTGAGACCAGCAGTACGTTCTTCTACAACATGGGATCTGGGATGGTCCGATCCGAGCAAAGCAGGCCGGGCTAGCACTGGAGGTTTGAACTCTGCAGCAGAGGGCAAAGAACCAGACAGGCCGGAGCAGAAGGGGCGGCAGCAAGGGAAATACTAGCAGCAGCAGTGTTCTGTGCTAGGGGTGAAGAGCAGGGGAGGGTGGCAGAGTGGATGGGTAGGGTGAATACGAGGGACATAAACCCGCTCTCCTAACCCGGAATAATCCGGCCCGCCCTCTCTACTGACATGTGGGCCAACATTTTATTTCGACCGTCGTCGTCTCCCCAGCCGCTGCTGCTTGCGTCCCCTACCTCCCTGTTTTTTTTTTAATGGCGGGATTATTTCGGCTGGTCCCGCTGAGGTATACGTGATGCGATTACAGAAGTCACAAGAGGCAAAGTAGAGTAAGAGGGATGGCCGGGGAGAGGGGGTTGAAATGTTTTCTGAAGTTTTCAATATCATGTTCAGAAGTCTTCTTTTCTGAAAGGAAATGGTCCGACACGGTGATGAACTCTATCTCCTCCTCTTTTTTTATAACCCCAAAAAAGTTTCTGCTCGGTTTCGCTTCTAATTTTTTTTTACCATACATTTAAAATGCAATAAGTACGGACTCTGTCGGTTTGCATGATGGTCGAATGTGTTGAAACCTTTTTGTCGTTGACGGTTGTTTGATTATCTGAATTCGAAGCGGGGTAGTTAAGGCGTTGTCGTAAAATAAGATTTATGTAAAACAAGTCTCACCATCAGCGATAAAGCAAACTCTTACTTAAATTTTAAAACTTGAGAAGATTATTATAGGCAACTCTAAGCCATGATTTCCTGTTTCTACTTTTTTTGTGCTAATTATTTTTTTTAAGCTTCAACTAGAGCAGATATCGCACATCTGTTTAGTATTTTCGTTTAGAATAGTATTTGCTATGACAGCGGATTTTTTTCTCAAGGCACTAAATTATGTGGCTTTAACTATTAAGTAAATGTACAAACACGTCGTTAGTTGCAAGATTAGTCAAAACCATAGTATTTACTCTTTTGAAAAAATAGCCTATGGTGAAAATAATTTTAAATAAAACTTCCAAATAGATTTTGATACTTTCTCTCGTTTAAGAGGGCGTGGTACATAATTCAACGCTAAAAGCATTAATCTATAACTGTAGGGTTCTTGAAGCTAATTTGCGAAAATTAAACAATAGCAATCCTAGACAATAGTTTTAGCCAACGTTTTAAACAAAATTGTTTCCAGTGTTACGAACTTCTGAGGCACAATCTCTGACGCCGGAACCTCGTGCATTTAACTGCGGCGCAAGAGATCACGCGTAACGAATTAGTATTTCTGGATAAATATTTACTCATAAAGTTGGCAAATACCATTATCTAGGATTGTCATCGAGTATTTTATCCATATTGGCTTCGAAAAAACCGTTTATTTGTCTACCACGCACTCTTAAGCTTTAAAAATAACTATCGCTACAACACTAGAAACGTAGCATGGCGTAACATCGTCGAATGACTCGTCAGCTACTGAAAGCCCAATATAAAAACTACTTCGGCACATGTACATGTTACGCCAGTTAACAAAGTGGCAGAGTAGAATTAAATAACTGCTTCGAATACTAACACCATGTTTACATCTGTTCAATTAAATAATACCGAGATTGTTGAAATATTTAGCAAAAATTATTACGTGTTATCAATCACAACACGTTTTTTTTATTAAAACGAAACCAAATAATTTATATATTAGAATTGTACGCACCCAAAGTTGCCAAATAATGTTATATGTTGTGCGTATCTGTGTGACTAGTCGAAAACATGTGCAGTATTTTATTTAGGATTGTGATTTAAAGGTAAGTCAAATGAAAATTCCAGGTGGGATACATACACACAATTTATGTAAATAAAAGTGCGGGCTGACTTTGGTGTGAATGGAATTATGTTTTTATTAGCTTCACTGAAATGTGGGGACAACGTCTTAAATATAGAGATTTGAAAAGAAAAATTAAAGACGATTGCATAATTTTTTTTAGTGAATACTGAGATGTAAATTTTACCGTGTTCATTTCGCACACCAGTGACGAACAATATAACATATGGTGAATGACGGAGGAGTTGAAAACATGGCGCTGAGGTAGGACACTCGACTTTCACTCGAGCGGATCCGGGTTCCATGAGAAGGTGGAACATTTTTTGAAGTTATTTTGTTTGTATTGCGCATAGTGTTCCCTGTATGCTTCTTTCGTCAATTTTGTTTAACGCGGTGCGTATATTTCAACTTCGTCGTGGTTTTAGTTATGTCTACGGTTTATAATTTTTGCGTCATTTCACGAGTTTCGTCTGCATATCATTTGCGTTGTATTATAATACTTAACAAAAAATAAATCTAATCCTAAATAAATATGTTTTTGAATATTTGTGTGGCTCATGTATATAACATATAAAAAAAATACTAGTCACACTTTACTTCAGATAAGAAATTAAATCTTTCCAAACCTCTACGTTATAATTTTCTTTTTGGCGTCAGCGATTGTTCGTCAGAAATACGGTACAAGTGGAATATTTTTACTCACAAAGTTGGCAAAAGCTAATGCCTAAAATTGCTGTTATTTATTTATACATATATATTTTTTTACGAATTGGCTTCGGGAAATCTACACTTTTAAACTGGTGAAATTAGCGCTGAATTATGGCACATGTTGTATTTAACACCTGGTAACTCCTAACCTGGAACCCAGTGGAGCTGATTTAACCGTCATGGCGCAGAAAACAAGGGCACTGTCGTAGTGGGATACGTCGTATTTCCGTACGTTGGAGGTGCAGACTGGTACATGTTGATATGTGTGTGTGTTCAGTTTATATCACTTGAATGGCTCGCCTGCAGGAGGAGTGTAATGTCGCCTCTTTGTCCTCTCCTCGACGTCGACTGCCCGCACAATGCCGTCTCGCGCCACGTTTCCTGCGCTGCCCGCCGCTCTTATCTCCTTCCTGCGCCGCGTCCTTCAAACCCCGCGGCGCGGCGCGTACCGTCGCTTATTTCCGTCGTCGTCGGCGGTGAGTCCCGGGAATCGAGTCCGGACCCAAGAGAAGCGCGGTGAGGGATCTAACCACTACACCAGAACGCTGAACCTGAAACCTTAGGCCTATAGGGGCCTGAAAAATTTTAGGTTTTAATTTAGAGATAAGCTATACCGCAAAAAGGGGTGAGATTATACCAAGTGGGGTGAAATTGCGACAATTAAGTTTTGTATGTTTGTCTACAGATATTAAAAAATGCGTATGTACGTGGGCTTATTCCTGAAGAATAAAGCAAGTATTTTAAAAAAAGAACACAATTGTAAAACAAGTATATTGTATTTGATGTATAATTTGGTTGTTAAAATCTCACCCCGACTTGGCATAATCTGACCCCGTTTTACGGTAGCTAAAAACTCTTAAGCTAGTGTCGCTTTTGCCATTTTGACCTTTACTTATTTGCATAGGCGTAGTGTGACTCTAAATTTTGGGGAGGGGGGCACATAAAAAGTGCAAATTTACAAGAACTTGCTGAAAATGTATAACTACGGTAGTAATTCAATACAAATAATGGCTAGAAATTTAATTAACCTTCCGTTAAAATATTATAAAAAGTAATTATTTTACAGCCATTTTCGTTATCATTTTTAAAACTATTTTGGAGTTAGGGGGGGTTAAGTGCCCCCCTGTGCCCCCCCCCCCGTGGCTACGCATATGTTTATTTGTAGGGACAGGAAAACTTCGCGAATTTAATTACCTGCGTGCGAGGATACACTGCCCGCTCAAGCCCCGAACATGTGTCCAATAGCTATTACTGGAACAGCATACAATGAACGAATAGTATGCATATGACAGTGTATTCTAACATGTAGGTTACTGAATTCGCGAAATTTTCCTGTCATTACTTATTTGACACCTCGTGCGCCGAAAAGAGTATTGTTGTAGGTACCATACTTCTGTTAAGATAGGGATAACAGTCCAGTTAGGTTGTGGGTACTATCTAGAACAAACTGTTCTGTAGAAGGAGCAAATAGCTTCTTTCTTTTTACACAACATATTGTTACTTCTACAAAACATATCATTGCAGAAATAATCTAGACAGTACCTACAATCGAACTGGATTGCTCTCCTTTTTTTAACAGAAGTATTTTACCTTCAGAAATATGTTTCTTTCACTGTGGAAGGAGGTAAGGCAATAACAAAGTAGCAAATAAATGCTTGTCGAGTTATGTAGTTTTAATGCGTCATCGAGCAGCCAGTGAGAAGATAATATCTGCTTGAATACTCCGATGTTCTTGGAGGCTAGCCTACAAGTCAGTCAGTGAGTGAGAGGTTTTGGTCGGCGCTTAACACCGAGGTCTTTAGCGCTGGTGAGGGGTGACAAGAGGTGAAAAATGCCGGAATGAAGGGGCGGGGTAAACAGGAGATCCCCGAGAAAACCCGCCGACCAACGGCATCGTCCGACACGATTCCCACATGGGAAAATCCGGGGATCGACCCCGCCGGGAATCGAACCCGGATCGCTTTGGTGGGAGGCGAATGGTCTGACCATTCGGCCACCGCGGCCCTACAAGTCACTGAACCGCGAATTTTTCCGGGCTCTAACCATTGGTTATGTACATGTATAGAAGTCACCTAGGATTCTATATGACTCGCCGCTTTGGGCTTTGACAGAGATAACTCTTTTGGTCGGTCAGAGAACTTTCTAAGCCACCAGCAGGTGAAGACTAAGGACGCAGTTTGTTCACGAATTAACACAACGGAGACGGTGAAAATGCGAATGTGCTGCGCTCTAGCGATGAGTAATTGGATTAAAAACGATCAGGGCGTGATGTATTCTTTGAAGGATGGGCGGGAGGTAGAAGCGCCCTACTTCCAAAATGCGCAGACTAAATTCTATACTTGCGCGACTTCCTAGACCTACACATACGCATTGAATGCTTAGGTACGGGAAGTTTTCGCGGAAATTTCTGGCCCCTTGCAGTACTGCAACTGTGACCCAAGGATCAGTTTCGAGATAGACTGATGTTCTTTTTCCTTGCGGGAATCAGTTAGGTGAGGTAAGATCAGAGGTTTTTACGGCTCTTTAACAACGAGGTCTTAAGTGTTGTCCAAGTGGGGAAAATCATAATTTGATATTTGTACAAAATACTGTTATATTTCTAAACGTTACTTGGGATTACATTTTCCTCTTAGTATGAAAAAAAAAAAATTAACTCAACCAGTTTGCCCACAATGGCACTTCAAAGGCAAAATTTACACGTTTTTAGTTCTTATAAGCCGTGAAAACCAATGAACATTAATTACTGAATTTACACTGAAACTACATGTCACGGTCTAACGCTTGACATGTTTTAAAATTCATTAGTAGAATGTTTTAAAAAACCGATTAAAAATTGCAAAAAAAAAATATTATGTTTTTTTAGACACAAAAATATTTCGTTATTGATTTTAAAACATGTCAAGCCGTAGCCAGTGAACTTTTGATAAGCTGAACGTACGTTGAAACCCATTCAACAGTAAAATTTTCCCGTGATAAACCATTATCTCTAATGATTAGATTCTTTTTACTCTACTCTCACTAGTCTGGAACAGACATGAGTAGAGCCCATGATTTTTGGTGAAAAAAATTCTGCAACAGTTTGTTTCAGTGTCTAACGTGCACATCTGCAGGTCTGCTTCTTGATTATTGGCAGAATGTATAATTGCACAGGCGTGGCTCATTTGACTTGTGCAAACAGGAACAAACTTACTGCGACACCACACGTCTGTAATTTGCGGGTAAAACCCCGAGACGCTGAAAATTTAAAACAGCGGATCACTGACCACGAATCAGAGCTGCAGATGTGCACATAAGTAGGGCCCGGTAGTTTTCGCGAAAATATTTTTGCACCACTTTGTTTCAGAGCCTTACGTGCGCACCTGCATATCTGCTTTGTTGTTAGTGATTGGATGCCTTAACACCCAGCGAGTGGTGGTTAAACACGCAAATCACAGACGTGATGAGTCACAGTTAACCATGTTCTGATTGGCACAGTCAAATGAATAACGACTGTGCATAAAAAACACTCTGCAAGTTATCATGAAGTTGAGGTGCAGGTGTGCACGTAAGACGCTGAAACAAAGTGGGGCAAAAATCTTTGCGCGAAAACTACCGGTCCTGTACATACGGCATTGAAACAAATTGTTGCAGCAAAAAATTGTGGGCTCTAGACATGACGTATCAGAATAGCATTATTCTGATTGGTGTAGTGAAATGAGGGGCGTGTCTGAACAAAGCCACCACTGCTAATCACCATGAAGCACGGCTGCCGATGTGCACGTAAGACACTGAAACAAAATGGGGCAAATGTATTGCCGTGGCAAGTGCCGACGGAGGTGGCATTTTGCCATCGACTCGTCGGGAGGCGATTACAGGCGTGTTTACGTTCCCATCTCTCCCCTCTTTAGGTGATTGGAGGACGGTCCGACATGCGGGGCTGAGACGTCGCAGGTGCTGGGCGGCATATGCCTGGCTCCATCCAATTAGAGCGATTACCCTGATAGAGTCGCGCTCTTTCGCCTCCGCTTGAAGCCTTGTGTGTTTCGCCACCCCGTCGCGACTCTTCTATAACATGACTGAGGTCACACTGACCCACTTTCCTTTTGTTCGTGTGTGTGTGTGTGTGTGTGTGTGCACGCGCTGGGAACATTCACTCCTACCCTCTAAAGAACTGTTTGTGTAAACATATCACAGTCATATATGAATAGAGATCGCGAACAGATTTTTGCAGCACTTTGTTTCAGTGCCTTACGTGCGCACCTGCATCTCGGCTTTGTGGTCAGTGATTGGTATGGACCCCTTATTTTCGCGAAAAGAATTTTGCCCCACTTTGTTTCAGTGCGTTACGTGCACACCTGCAGTTCTACTTCGTGGTCAGTGATTGGATATTTTAACCCTCACAAGCCTTGGAAATCTACAGGAAAATCACAGACGTGTAGTGTTGCAGGAAAGTTATTTTTATTGGCTCAATAAAATGATATACGACTCTTCGTTATAGACGCGCTGCCATTAGCAATGAAGCAGAACTGCAGATGTGTACGTAAGACACTGAAACAAAGTGGGGCAAAATTCTTTTCGCGAAAAACAGGGTCCCTAGTGATTGGATGCCGTAACACCCAGCGTCTTGAGGTTAAACCCGCAAATCACAGACGTGGTGTGTGGCCGTTATCCGTGTACTGATTGGCACAGTCAAATGAATAACAGCTCTGCACAAAAGACTCTTGTCAATAATCATGAAGTTGAGCTGCAGGTGTGCATGTAAGACACTGAAACAAAGTGGGGCAAAAATCTTTTCACCAAATATTCCTGTCCCTATATACGAGTTTTTAAAAAGTAGGTGTGGTAATTTTTTTCCCCATACATCAGTCAAATGTATACTGACGTCTATCATACTCTTATAGTAGCAATGCTCAACATTTTCTCTATTTGTGAGCTGAAACATTGTAAATACACATACTGTGTATGGGTTAAAACTTACAATACTATTTAGAAAGTTATTTTACACGTACATCTGCATACGCCCGTGAAAGATACTTTTGTTCCGTCATGTATTCTAGTTGATTAGCTGCGTGCCAGTTTCAACGAAATTATATTACGTCGATAAGTCATCCGTACGTATGCGTCATATTTCCTGGGCAGAAAATAATTTATTGCGTATTAGCATCATATCTTAAGCTATTCGAGTTGTAAAATTTACTTTGGTAAGCATTATTAGTTCTAGAAATTGTCATATCTATAAACGTCTATCTACATAACATTTGCTGAATTTGTAACGTACTCACAATAATTCCTACAGAAATACCGTTTGATCCGGAACAAGACATGCAGAAACTTCACATCACTCCCTTGCGAGGGGTTCTGCAGGTTATTTCCTGATTCACTTTATGGAATGTTGGTACTATACGTTGGTTTTAGTGAATATTCACAGATTTAATTAGCTGAAACTTCTCCATCCGAAATCTGTGAAAACCGCTCTGAAAAATATGTAAATATTCGTTAATTCTGATTTAGAATGAATAACGTACTGAATGAAATATGTAGTGGAATACCGCAAGGATCCTTCTTGCTACCGTGTTTGGCTAAACAGTATAACGGCCTACGCTTGTATGATTGGAGGAAGGTTGTGTAGTTGTTTAAATACTGTAAACCGGGGTTACTTTGACCTAGCGGGGTAACTTTGACAACTCAAAATTTTGGTTTTTATGTTATTTACTGACAAAAGTTTCAAGCATTAGCTATAAGGATAAAAGGAATTATTTAAAATACTCGGCTCAGATTATCTGTTTATTTACCAGAAAACACAAAAACGAATATGTTAAATTGTCAAAGTAACCCCGAAAATGGTCAAAGTACTAATCACAAATATTCTGTAGTGGCGCACCACAGTTACCATTGGCCCAGTCATATGGGCACACGGCAATAAGGAAAGAAGATCGTCACACAAGGATATGTTATACTGAAGCCTAGCAAACTGTTCAGTTATCCTGCGATAATTCTGTGTCCCTACTAATATCACACGCATGTATATGCATATGTTAGTTTGAAGAAAAATTTGTTAAAATTAAGTAAGTTTTTGTATTTTCAGAAATTTAATAAAAAATGCGTAAACTTTTTCGCAAATGCTAATTTTAAAGCCACATTTTGTTACTCTGGTAGTTGTCTCATTGCTGTAGGCTTAGTATTAGAAAATCAAATTTTAAAATTTTAATTTCCTCTTAAACCTAACTCTGACCGACGTAAACCAACATAACTCAGACTATTACTTCAGGGCAGTACGGTTGAGAAACCAACAGTAAATGCCAGTTGATACCTTCAACTCTTACGAAAATAAAAGGGATGGCCACCCTTAAATTATGTACAGTTTCAAGCTTATGTTTCCATATTGTTGCAAAAATGATTGTGTTGTAATTGTGTTGTCTCAAGAAAAATATGAGGTAATATTTTCTAAGTTTTTTTGGTACTTATTTTGTTTTACATTTTTGGAGCCGTCTCGGGAGGTGCCATGGCTGTAGACCTGAAAAATTCGCGGGTTCACTGAAGTGTAGGATAGTCTCCAAGAACATATGTGTATTCAAGCAGACATCTGCTCACTGGCTGCTCGATGACGCAGTGATATGAGCCTGCATTTAGTTGCTTCTGTACTATTGGCTAGACGACTTCCAGGATGTGTCAACTAAGTCACGGGCCAATTGCGAAAGTGGAACGAACTTACAGTTGCTGGAATTCTAACACGATGCCAGAAGAAATCGCGAATTTTCAGGTCTCTAGCCGTGGCTCATACCTATGCCCCCTGGATCCGTCCCTCGTAGGTAAGGAGGGTTGGGGGTGTGAGAATCTGTGTCTGGGAACCCCGGGTAACAGAACGTTTGATATGCAATTAGCGTCGACTTGTCTCGCCAGACACACGTGGCGGCACGCACACACGCACACACACACGCACCAGTCTCGTGTTTGCGAACGACGTGTGTGGCTGGCCTTGATGTCTGCGCTCGTGTCGGCGTAATTAAACTGAACTTGGGGGCGGCAAGTTGACGCCCACCCCCTATCCCCACTCTCCGACACGTATCATACGAACATTAGCCTGCTGACGCTCGTCAACAGAGACCCGGAAATTACGAAAATTCATTCGAGAAGACGTTGGAATTCACACTCCTGTATGTGTTCATTTCTTGCGCGAGTCGGGTACCATTAAACACCGACTTGAGGACTATGGACAAATAAAATACTTGCATCCAACAATTTCCGTCTTTCGCGCTTCCTTGTCAGATAGCTACTCACTGGAACAAGTACCTGAAGACAGCGTGTATATAGGACTGTGCATTGTAGCCGGCTGGTCGTTGAACCCGCAAAACATTCGGGTCTCTTTTCATCAACCGAACAGTTTTCCAAAATCTTTATTCCAGTTTTATCTTCTGCTGCGTATGCTTCCGCCAAACGTAAAAAATGGTGACGTTCGAATCACTAATTTATTTTGGTTCAATTCGAAAGCCGTCGACTATCTGTGAATGTTAAGGGATTGATCCCAGTCACATTGGTTTTACGGTTTTTCTTATAAATCAGGGAATAGACACATTGTTTTACTTTTTTCACGCTGACAAGGCATAGTTTATTGTTTCATTCACTTTTTGGAATCCATATGACATTGTTTCTGTTAATTTTGTGGCCTCTGTAGTCGCTCCCGTAAATAAAGCAATTTTTCCTTTTCAGCTGATTCCCGTTGCAAAATAATGAATATATTATGGTTCAAGCAATTACAGAAAATCCATTAAGTTTGTATCTATGCCCTGTCGTGACAAAAAATTTGATACATCGACTGGAACCGAAGTTATCGAGAAGAAACAGATAAATCCAAGGTGGTAGGGATCAATACCCCTTAAGTAATTCTGACATGAGTATAAAGAACGATCCCTGTAGTTGCCTGGACTGATTAAAAAAAATTCCGGATTTTTTTTTGCACCGGATTAATTATTTAGTCTTCAGTAAGGTTTGTAACGTATTAAAAATTGCAACTGTAAACTATCAAATCATACATCATTTTAGAATAATATGTTAGGTCATGTAACAATATAGTTAATTGAAAAGTGTGGAATCAAACAAGCTCTCATCAGGCAACATTATTATTTCGATTTTAAAAACTCTTATCGTTTGAACAATGTTGTTATAGTACTAGTAAAAAAATTGAATACCAGTTACAGTGATTTCAGTTACAAAAACATCAAACACGTACCACGCGAATTAGCTCTTCTAAATTATCCACCAACTATAATGCTGTAGGGCCAAGGCCAACCCTTGGCTAGTATTTTCTATAGTAAATTTTCTTGCCTATGTTGTGGTTTTCTTTTCTGTGATTTCAAAACTATCTTACTAGAACCATCCCGTATAGTTTATTCTAAGAACATATGCACTTATTCAACAATTTGGCAAACATCCTAGTGTTCATAAAAATGTCACTTAACTCATATACCAAACTATTGACCTCGCATGAACAGAGTTTTAAACGGCAAATTCTGTAACACATTTATGATTAAAGCTCAAAATATGCGTAATTAACTAAGTTGATCATTTGAATAGGTGTACTCCAGTATTTGAAATGAAATACTACTTACACTTATGAAAATAAATTACAGGTTTTCAGTGGACGAAAGCACTTTTACAAATTAACAACGTGGTATTTTTTCAAAAGTGAGGTAGGTAGATCTATAGTTTGTTATAATTTAAATATAGAGATGCTGAGTATTTAAAAAGATTATTCTTTTGGAAAATACTATATTTTATTTGTCACTATTTTTCATCAACTGTGTAACGAGCGCGGTAATACGTTTGACTCCCATCCGGGTTTCGGCTTTCCGAGATTTCCCAAAATCGCTCTAGTTTCTTAACAAAGGCCATGGCCGACTCTTCTACCAGCTCTTGTTATTGTAATAAGTTGTGTCGCCGTCTCTAATGACTTCTCTGTCGACGAGACGTAAAGCCCACTTACCTTGCACGGTAAAAAGTACACAGAAAAAACAGTTTTGTAGTAGCTACGAAATATTTTGTCAATTTAGAACGTACCAAATAATTTTGTGGTGAACACCAAATATTTTGTAGTGGCCACAAAACTTTTTATTGGATTGTATATTATTTTGTAATCACCAACAAACAATTTATTGAACACTGCAAAACATTTGGTGTTCACCAAAAAATGTTTGGTACGGACTAAATTGACAAAATATTTTGTAACCACTACAAAACAGTTTTTTCTGTGTAGTTTATAAATTTACCACGCGTGCGTATAGGAGCGCTAAGAAAGTAGGTATGGTAGAATTGTTTCCCAGACATCCATGGTAGCACTCCTAAACTTTTAATAAAAGTCAAATGTGTACTAAAGATATCAGATGTGATGTGTTGTAACAAGTCTAAAAATTTGCATATTTACAAGGCGGGAGTGTGATAACTACCGTATACTGCGTTAGGTTAATTACTTCCTAAACATTTTAGGAAATTTTTTTTTTTTTTTTTTTTTTTTTTTCAGTGTACCTTCATCAAATTTTCGGTATTACCAACTAGATCATGAATCATATGACAGTAAGGCATCTCATTCTCGGTTTGTTATTAGAAGTGGCCAAAACATATAAAAAAGCTATTGGCTGAAAGAGTAAACTGAAGGAAGGCTGTGGAAAACAATGAACCTACCACGGTACAGAAGGATCTTAGTTTGAGGGACGCAAGGCGTCTTCAGAATTGCAGACTGGAGATTTGAGATTTGAGGCGCGTTTTCTTTGTGCAAGAACTCAGTTGGAGGGAGAGTGCGTTCGTGGATCGACTTTTAAAGCAGGAGACGTGTGCGTGTGTGTGTGTGTGTGTATGTGTGTGTGTATGTGTGTGTGTATGTATCTGGTAGGCAGCTGACGGCGCTGGGTAGGCCGGGACGCGACGTGTCTTGGCGTCAGGACGCCTGCGATAACTCGACTTGCAGCCTCTCTCTCGCCCAGGGGAGGAACGTACTCCCTGGAGGCTCGAGTGCTTCTTCGAGTGCACTGACGTCATAGTCCGCCATGTTCGAGTGGCTTACTTCCACCCCATCCCCTCTTCATAGGCTCTTACAAGCCTTTCCCTGCCCTTCACGTCTGCCCTGCGGATTTGCGAGGATATGAACAAGGAACAGTTAATTTACACAAATCCCTGATACAGGGATTTATATGGGTACTTTCAAAGCTTTTTTTTACTGTCAGCCATTTTGTATCTTTCAGCAGCTTGGCAATGTAAACACAGTGGTGTTGGCAATAAACGCAATTAATTTCATTTCACGAGGTACTCGAAAGTAATCGTCATAAGCTACAGTAATATATATTTTTAACAAGTTTTTATTTACACTTTTCGTGTCAGTTTGTTCGGTACCAGTGAGATGTTCGGTAAAAAAGAATAATATATTTATGTAGGGTTTCATTACTAGTTTTTTTTCTGTCTTCGATACGAATTTTTCAGTCGATTTTAAAAGTACTTCCCGGTGAGCTAGAGACTTGAAACTTTAAACATCGCTTAAAAGAGGATAAGAATGCAACGTGGGAAGAAAGAAATTGTGAAAAAGTATTTAAAAATAAAAATATTTATTTATAAGGACTGAAAAATTTCGCGAATCCATTGTACTATGCATACTCAAGTCTTGACTATTAGTCAACTAACTGCTACTCAGTTAAACAGCAGACAATGAACGAATAAACAGGGCTCGAGTGCATAGTACAACGGATTCTAGCATGTAGGTGATTGAATTCGCGAAATTTTCTAGTCCCTATTTATTTACTACTTTAAAAAATCATGATTTCAAAATTTCATACACACAAGACGATAAAGCAGAAAATATTATTAAATAAAAATGGATTAAAAGTTACCACGTTTTATAAACCAGGGTAAAAAGTACAAAGTAATTTCTCCTGTGAAAATACTTGTAAGATTAAAAGTAAAAACGTGGGTCGCATGCAATAGATCAAAGTAAGGAGTGTAGAAAGTAGGCTAGTTGTCGTTGGGAAAATTCGCACAACAATAAAATTATTAGTGACTTGCATCAGTCACGTTTTTCGTTTTTAATCTTACACACATTTTCGTGGGGGAAACTATTTTGTTCATTTTAGTCTGTTATAAAAACGTGGTATATTAATTTTTTAACTAACGTTTTATTGTTATTTTTGTCAAGACATTCTTAGAAGTTCTCATTTTACCGTGAACGGCACATACCAATATGTGTAATGTTTTTCGTTGTAAATAAGTCACCAAATTGCTACTCACTGATAACTCGGTGGGATAAACCTGGAAGCTTTGTTTTCAAAACTGCGACATTCATTACGAATTTGTAAAAATCTCCCTCAAATCATTGAATTCACTGGAATAATCAGTACTCTATTACTTGTTACTTAAAATCCATTTCCGTTGTTGTACACCAGGTCTAACTGGCACTAAACTACTCTCACATTTTCATCCCACGAGTATCTAAGTATGACGTTACTATGTACTGCGTGCTCTACAATTGAGGAAGTCATAGCCATAATGAACCAAATCCATGTAGAACTAAATGAAATTAAGCTGTAAAGTATTCAATGCAACTTGAATTTCAATCTGCTGTTGTTCACAATTATTGCAATTGTTGGACAGAAAATGAACATTCGACATGAATTATTTTGGCAATGAAAAGGACACGGTTTGCAGAAACCCATATATGATCTATATTTCAAAATCATAATAGTATGGACTTGGTTTACACTATGATTCTGAGCCCATCAGTTGTACATCAAAGTCCTATTTACAAAAACAGATCCGTGATCTGTCTTCATACGACGCAAAACGCATTTCGTTCGAAGTGTCTTGCTTAAATTTTAGTGCAGTAAAGCCTCATTAATCTCGTTCAAAACGAGTACACACGCTCGTAAAGCACAATACAATTTCTTGCTTTCAGAATGATTTGATAGCCTTGGTAAGTACCGAACAGCCATGACATTGTACAATAAGATTGGAGTAATGATTGCTTCAACATTGATGACACAATGCCGCTGAAAACAGTTGAGTTTGTTTTATAATATTCCAATTTAAAAAATTGATTATTTTTATGGATGCACGTTATTGCGAGTGAATGGCGTAAGTTCATTGCAGTAATTGTTCAAATATCATAACAGTTTAATGCGCTACGAATACAAAAAAAAATTAGTTACTTATGAACGACTTCCGTTTACACAGGATACTGGATTCTAACATTCAGGTCATTAATTGAACTCACTAAATATTCCCTTCCGTACTCATAAGTTATTCGCACAACACTGTCAAGTACGGTTGGGTTTGTATATAGTTGCTTCTTTATCATTTTCTCAGTATTCTCCAGGAGGTGTTAAATCAAGGTTCAATTGTGGGAGTGATACGAACGTGCAGTTATTTGAATTCTAGCGAGTACCTAAAATAAAACTCAAATTTTTCAGGACGCTACAAATTTAGTTTCCTATGTGATTGGCAGGTACATGGATGTGTGCTTTGTAGCAGATGGCTCTGTGAACTTCCCGACATTCCTGATTGGCTTTGCTTTCACATTTAGGAGACATTAGAAACAGATCACTCTGCTGTTTTACGAACTGTTCGCAACTCGCTTAACACCGCATACGTTCCACGTCGCATTTATCACGGGTTAATGCGAAAAAAATTGCACACGCCGGAAACTGTCCGTTTGGCCTGGATTACAGTCGCTTTATTTAGCCATTTTAAAAACGAACTTGTTACACGTCGATGTATGCGGTAAACCTGGCTGTTGCTTGTCTGGGTCGCGTTTAACAAGGTCGTTGGTCGATTTCATCAAGCTGTATTGCGGGAGATGTGTCTCAGGGGAGTTTCCCGTCCTCGTGCGTGGCAAAATGGCATTTTCTTCCTTCGTAATCAACTATAATACCGCTCATCCACTAGTTTGGGTTTTTCTGATTACCCTTCCTGCGTGACAAACAATAATTATGAAACAATTATTATTTTCGTAGATTGTGATTAATTAGTAGGGACCTGAAAAATTCGCGTTTTTTTTAGGCACGCGCTAGAATTCTATCAAACATAAGTTCATGTCCACTTCACAATTGGCCGTTTACTTATTTGACAACTCCTGGAAGTAGCTGAGCAAATAATAATGTAACTAAACGTAGGCCCATTAAACTGTGTCATCGAGCAGCTAATGAACATCTGCTGTCTGCTTGAATACACATATATTCTAGGCTATGTTACAGGTTAGTGAACCAGCGTATTATTCCCCTCTCTGTTAATTAGTGTTCACGTATTCGAAATTCGGAAAATATTGTACTGTTAGAAAACATTTCCGTGAAATTACGGAAAAGTACTGGCAAAAAATTATCCAGAAATCTTCGTAAAGTAACGGACACTCAGTTTTTCTTGATAACGGAACCCTCCGTAAAATAACGGACAATCCGTTTTCCGAAAAAAAAAAAAAAAATTAATTTCTGTAGTTCCACGCAGTAGTAAATATCAATTTTATAAGAGACAACTTTCATGTTTGACATCCAGGATTCATAGTGATTATTAATACCATTTTTTAAAAATAAACACAGTAAAATACGCTTTAAATACCGTAGAAACATATTTTCATGAATTTATGGAAAGTTACGGTCAAACACCCGTAAACTGGCAATACGTACGAATTTCGGTAAACAAAATATTACGGAAGCCACTTAATTACAGTACTTTTCTGTAAATATTTCCGTGAATTTACGGAAATTTTTAACAGTGTGTATTGGATGTTGCTACTATATTATGTTATTTTTGAACGATTCTTGCAATGGGGCTGAATGGAACGCCTTTGCAGCGATGGCATATGTCCAAAATACTTATATTGTACCCGCGGATTTTCTATTCAGTTGTAGGGGCTGTGGTCAGGCCTTTCGCCTCCCACTAAGGAAATCCGGGTACGATTCCCAGCGAATTTTCGCACGTGGGAATCGTGTCTGACAATACCGTTGGTCGGCGGGATTTCTCTGGGATCTCCAGTTTCCTCTTCCCTTTCATTCCGGTGCTGCCCCATACCCATCTTATGCCACCCCTCACCATTCAGTCGTTCGAACGAAATTTCCGTGTTACAGAATTATATCCGAGAAATTCTGTGTTTGATGGATTCATTTTCTTTCTGCTATGCCTGTTTTATTTTCTCGGCGGACAGTCTTCTGAAGAAAAGTTATTTAAGTATGCGCAACGTTTGGATTAAGAGTAATCGAAAAAAATACAAAATATTAAGCGCACATTTTACTCATTTTATTGTTGCAGTTTATATATAGACACACACACACGTTCGTATATGCAGTATTTGGAAAGGGGTGAAAAAAGCGCTGTCTTCTCTGTTTTCACGAATTTGGAGAAATCACTCGTATTATTGCAGTTCTAACTATGCCTTAAAAATTAAATGTGAGAGGATTTATGATAGGAGGAATGAAACAGTAATCCGATTTTGTACTTCACGCTTAAAATTTGGTATTATTATTGAAGAGGCGTCTGTCAGTCTCGCCCGTATGCATTACCTTTTTATCGCTTCTGGCAGATGATGAAGCTTCACTCGAGGAGTCTCGCTGACGCTCTGGGTACGACGGTGTCTTGTCTCACAGGTCGTCGGTGGCGCCAGTCCTGGGATCGATTCTGTTTGTCTCCGTAATCTTCCGAGTTTCATCCGTGAGAATGTGCCAGTGTTGCGCAGTGTCCGACAAGTCCGCCAACATAACTGTCGAGCTCCAGCAGCGAGGCGAAAGTTACGCTCGCAAAATTATCAAGTTAAGGCGACCGCCTGGGTGAACGCACTTTGCGCGTCCGAGGCCTAGAAGTGTGTAAGCTGTAAGGTCAAGACATCACATCTCATGCCTCTCCGTAACCTCTAGGCGCAAGTCATTGACTGGCTTGCAGTCTTATCTCCGACAACGCGCCTCTATACGAGACATTCAATTATGACTATTATTTCATGACGTATTATTAAAAATAAATGTGTATTGTACACGTATATAACTTTTAAGATATTCTACGTCAATATTTTCATACCTACAAAAAGACCGCAAGAACTCTTTATTTTCGGCCTATAGAAAATATACCGTTATGAATAGAGGTGAACTTGAAATGGGTATTGTTACAGAGTTTAGACGAGAAGAGGGAGATAAATAAGCTAGGGATGAAAGGTATAGGCTGTTCACAATAAACATAGCACTCGGCAGAACTTGTAAATAATTAAAAATATGTTTTATTGGGCCAATAGATGTTAACTTTTGAGTGCATTGAAAATTTTACACTGGTTTTTAGTTACAGGTAAGTTTTCATATTGAAAATAGCGAAGATGGCTGCGCAACGGCAGAAAGGAAACTTAATGCAGTGCTCACTTTATCGTGAATGGCCTATAACAGAGTTTATTAGAATAGAAGAAACAAGGAATAGCAGTAATACAGAAATAGAGGCGGGTGGAAGGGTTAGCGTGAGGCGAGACAGGAGATAGGTAAAGGATCGCTGTCCTTCTCTAAACCATCAGGAGACTCACCGCTCGTGCCGCCGTTGAAGGTAGATCTGTAGCCAGAGGGTCGCACCCAGACTCGAACCCAGGGTCCCTAGGTGCGGTCGCCACCGGAGTAGAAGACTCACTCGCCGACTCTCTTCTCCCTATTACGTCACAAAATTTGTAATTCAGTGTCCGAAAGTGGCCTGTCTCCTTCAAGTCGTCACCAGCTCGCCAGGATGGTCCTGGGTCGAGGCCCACGACGTGCCGCCGTCCGTCGATAGCCGATAAAATTCATCAACCCCCCGCACATCGTGTTACGGTGAGGTCTAAGGTGTTCAAAAGGTCACCCATCGTAGAGTAGAACATTAATGTAATTATTATCTAACAGCCGCACCCATCCTACGTAAATTATGTAGGATAACCTTGTAGTATTCTGTAAAGTAAACTATGTAGAGTAAAGACACAGTAATTGTAAACATATTTCATTTAACAGTAACCCTCGCCGTTAACTTAACCACTTAACTAGTTTCAGTATAAAGTGCCTACCTCTGACTACAACCATCCAACCACTTTTAACTGTGTGTAAAACAGTCTAATATTCATTTTGTAACAGCATCCACACGTGTAACATTCCCTGATTGCTATTCCTAAGCAGACATCACTCATATACGTTGAGCGGTGTTCGAATAATTAATAAGAGCTGCAGCTCTGCAAATCACACAGCGACCTGAGCAGACGGCCACCTTAAAGTGTAGTGACATGTGGAAGCTCACACGATTAACTGTCTGCGTGCTTCATAAAAGTTGATTAATGTTCCGTCCCGCGTAACGTACCATGCTTCCACGTTTTTTTCTTTCCGGATCCTGCGACATGTGGCAACAGTGGTTCCTGGGTGCTGTATCGCGTCACAGACTAAATAGTAATGCAGACGCGAAATGAATTGGCGGCTCGTTTGATATTGGTGAACTCTACCGTTTATTGGCTGCCCGAGACTGTTGATGCCAGCCCCGTGTATGTTTGGCTCTTGCATGATACGGCAGGTTTCCTATTGGCCTGGCTGTGGATTATCAGAACACCTGCCTCACGCTTATTGGCAGTACGTGTCTCCGCCATGTTGCTGGCGTGTGTGGCTGAGTTCGCTGGCCTACCGGCTATTTCACTTCTGTATTCAGGGGCGTCATTTGGGGCCACTGGAGGGGGGGGGGCATTTACCCTCCCCCTGGTTTTAAAATTTTATGTGTATAAATATATTCTTTGTATTTTTAAATTTAAATAATACTAACTGAAGCACATAAAACTGAAGTTTTATTATTAAAGTATCTAATTTATACATATTTAATTAATAAAAAAGATGCAACAAGATAACTGTCGCCGGAAAAAAAATCTTGCCGCCTCCCCCTAGAAAAACCTGAAATGACGCCACTGTCTGTATTCCTAAATATTCTGTGATCGCGTCATGCCACTGTAGTGGACCTGCAGTAGACGCAATCGACAATTGAGCTTCGTCGTCGCGTCGTCTTTTGTCGGCGTGAACAATCCCGTCTGCCGGGGAGGGGAGAAGGGGTCGCAGGTCACCTGCTGCTCTAGGCTGAAGGGAGGAGTAAGGGGGAGGTCGTGAATGGAATTTCTTCGCCTGCAAACACGCCCCTGAAGAAAGGACAGGCAAATATTTGCCATCCACTTCGCTCCTCGCGCCTGACTATGTGGAAAACCTGTGGTGTGGTCGTGGTTCAGGGTGGAGGGGAAGGGAGACAGCCCATCCACGCAGTTCAGCCAACCGTACGACTACACTGCACGGTCTGGCTGTCTCACGTCTATCGTATCGACTCAACGATTGTCAGCGTTAAACTACCAAGCCCCGCACGAATGAATCCCTTCATGCTTAAGAGCGCTTAGGTGAAATTTTTTGTATTGAATACTGCAGGTTTTTGTAACGTCAGCAAGGAAAACTAAACAAATGTATTCCTATATGAGATAAACAGAAAACATTTCGGCAGTGTTGTAGATTTATTTTGCGTAGTAACAAGCCAGAAACGCATGACTTTGGCAAAGTTGTCAGAAAGTATTCACTTAGAGTGCGTTTTTTATATACGAACTTTCAAACAAAATTGTGGATTTCATAATGGGTATATCGTCAATTTTTGTGCCAGCCGTCTTGAAGTCAGTATAGTACAAACTATATTGAAACTGCAAAAATACTAGTCGTCTGAGTAATATCGGGTAATTGTTAGTGGAAAAAATTACTAAAATAAAATTTTAAAATTTTGTGTAATTATATTATTAGTAGAGCCACGATTTTATGGCGAAAATATTTTTGCAACATTTGGTTTCGATGCGTCATGTGCACACCTGCAGCTCTGCTACATCGTCTGTGATTGGATGATTTTACTCTCACTGGCTTTGGCAAATTATAGACGTACAGACTCACAATAAACTTATTCTGATTGGTGCAGTCAAATGAGAAACGTATCTGAACATTGACACGCTGCCAATAACCTTGAAACAGAACTGCCGATGTGCACGTGAGTCACTGAAACAAAGTGGGGCAAAGTTCTTTTCGCGACAAAATCGTGGCCCTAATTATTAGGTACCGTAAGTTTTCGCGAAAAGATTTTTGCCCCACTTTGTTTCAGTGTCTTACGTGTACACCTGCAGCTCAACTTCATGATTATTGGCAGAGTGTTTTTGTACAGAGTTGTTATTCATTTGACTGTGCCAATCAGTACATGGATAACTGCGACACGTCACGTCTGTGGTTTGCGGGTGTAACCTCAAGACGTTGTATGTTACGGCATCCAATCACTGACCACAAAGCAGAGATGCAGGTGTGCACGTAAGGCACTGAAACAAAGTGCTAAAAAAATCTTTTCGCGAAAACTTCCGGTCCCTATATATTATCAAGTATCTAATTTCTTTGAAATAGTCTGATAAGACAGACCTTAGATACCATAATTAAAGTGATGGTTCGGAGTTGTGGTGGTTAATTTTACGATTTTCGTAGCAACTATAATGGCAAAAGTTTCCTGAGCATTAAAAACTAAAAGTACAGAAACTGCCTGTACATTAAACCTGTAAACCTACTGTGTGAGGGCGTGCATTTATTAAAATATTCTTCGTGCAGTCTTTAGGTTTGATTTCTTTGTATCTGAATGTAACTTGACTTTTGCTCTCCGTAATTAGTTAAAATGGAGAATGAATAGTTTCTTTCAAAAATTAACTTGAGTTGCTTCGGTGAACACATTTTATGGCTGGCACAGTTTCCCTGTTGCTGCATTTATAAGCTAGGTCTTCAAAACGATGCTTACTGTGTTACATAATATTAACTGTAGCCATAGGTTAGAATTAAGTAACGTAATTTTCTTACAGACAAACGGCATTTTTCACTTGTACAAGAAATCTATTGATAGTTTAAGCTGAGTAAAGCTTGATATAGGTGATTCGGAATAAAGTGAACACTTAAAAAAGCCCTGATTAATTTCTATTTCCTGCCAGTTTATATCTTTCCGCCGATGTAAACACAAATAATGCCACGTGCTTTTATTTACATAGGGTCGTGCAATGTTTACAACTACATTAAACTGCTCCGATAAATTTTAGCTACAATATCTACTCATTAAATGCACGGGG
>PNEQ01037444.1:0-20242 GCA_003012365.1 Medauroidea extradentata
ATATGTTATTTAATTAGGCTAATTTAATTTCATATGTACTAATTTAGTTGCAGCTGGACGCATAACATATATTCAGGCTTTTTTAAAAATTCGGATTTGGAAGAGGGTTAAAGAGGAAAATTTAATTTTTTAATATGGTCTACATAGCTATAGAACCCGACGGGCTATTACAGAGATTTCCACGTCAATTTGCTATGTATACGAATAGTAAAATAATTATTTCACACCCTTTAAGGGTGAAAAATATAAACTTTAAGGGGACATCCTAGCAGTCCGTGAAATACGTTGCAGAGGGTTAGAGTAATATATATATATATATATATATATATATATGTTATGTTGGTTTGTGTACGCTTCAAAATCTCAAAAAGTTCTGCACCGATCGAGCTGAAATTTTAGCATGATATATAATCAGCATCAAGGATTGTTTTTATCTAATTTGCGACCGCGAAAAAAAAAACGAGGAAAACACTCGCTGACAACTCAGGTATTGTATAAAGTTTGGGGTGTGGGAGAGGGGTGTGTTACGGGTTCGTATCCCGTGCAAGACTTTGCGATGGGAATTACATGACATCATACAAGCGTATTGCGCGCGCTCTTTACACTTTTATTGAGTACGCTATCTGTTAAATGCCGGGCAGCTGTTTTGCGGTGGAAGCCGCAGCCGGGCAGCTGTTTTATAGAGAAATAAAGATAAATTAAAATAATAAGTTCTGCAATTAAAGTACGCTTAGCGCATTGGACTGGACAAATCTGTTTGTATTTGATGTTTTAAAGATAAACAGTGAATATAGTATAATATAGAATATAGTATCACTAAAAGTTAGTTACTCTTTTCTATAGTACACGCGGGCGAAGCCACAACGGGACAGCTAGTATACTATAAAGATTTAAAACTAAGAACGTGAGTAAGTAATGGTAAGGAATGTAGCGAGTAGCTGTCGTTGAGAAAACTTACTGAACAGTTCATATCATTTGCAGTACAATAAAATTGTTAGTGACTTAAGTGAACTACTCATGCATTTTCTATTGCATACCCCAGTTTTTTGTTCAAAATCATACAAGTACTTTCATAAGAGAAATTATGTGATACTTTAAGTATATTTTAAAAACGTGGTATTTTTTAAATCTTAATAAATGTTTTAGACCCGGCACAGTTGTATTTTTATCGACAACTAAATATACGCCAATTGTAAGCAAAACATTCATGCCATAATGCCAATAAATATAATGAACACGAATATTAGCTCTCGATGTTAAAACCATTACTCTAAATCGGAATCGGAATATCCACTTATTACTATCAACAACATAATTCGTACAAACAATATCACCCAGAATCAGTAAAATACCGCTCGCATTCAGAGGTTATTCATAGAATATGTGGCCGCAATTAACTAGGGAAGATTTAATTTGGCAGTAATGAAAATTTGGCACTCTTATGTTGGATGATGAATAATTCTCGGATAATCGCTTCTAAATTTTCTACCAGAACACGTTTACATATCTGTTTGGTACCGTTCTTCTTTCTATACTGAGAATCGGTGTCTAAAATATCAGTGAAGGTTGTAAACAAAAGTATAAAACAGTGACAATTAATAAGTACTGCCAAACTAAAACAAGCCCCACTGCATTTTTGGTATAGTTAATGCCGTATTGCGAGGGCCTCACACCTGAACAGTTTACAATCTAATACACTTCGACCAGCCACTTTCGTAATATTCTTGAACGACAAATTATAATTATTAATAGTAGCGTGTATTCAACTACCGACAGTTCACAGCCAGATATTGTTTTGGCCAAACACGAACCACGCTAAACAGAAATGTGAAATAATATATAGTTCCTGACCTTCACAGTACCTGCGCTCCCGATTCGTGGGATTGTCCGAGAAACGCGCCAGCAATTTCTACAACTCTTTCGCGCGCGCGTGTGTGTGTGTGTGTGTATATATATATATATATATATATATATATATATATATATATATATATAGTCTACACACAACAACAACTATCACAGGTCATTTGTGTCATAAATTTTCAAGTAAGTATGGAATATATTTTTAAAGCATTTTGCAATGTAATTTCACAATAAATCAATAAATATTCTTGTAAACTTGTTTCGTTGCTTCAAACAATTATTGTTAACTGTACACTGAATTTGTTACAGATATACAGGGTTTTGTAAATATTAAAAAATTTGGTTTTTCTGAGGGCGCCGCGGTGGTTGAGGGGTCAGACCTCTCGCCTCCCACTAAGGCGATCCGGGTTCGATTCCTGGCTGGGTCGGTCAGATTTTCGCATGTGGGAATCGTGCCGGAAGATGCCGTTGGTCGGCGGGTTTTCTCGGGGATCTCCCGTTTTCCCCGCCCTTTCATTCCGGCGCCGCTCCACACTCACCTCATGTCACCCCTCACAAGCGCTGAATACTTCGATGGTAAGCGCTGACCAAATCTCTAATTCTAATTTGGTTTTGTCTGTAATTATTTTCCCCCAAAATTATTTTTACATATACATATTTGTACATTTCCAATAATCGTCTGTAAATATGACAAAAGTTTTTGTAACCTTACAAAAATTTTTGGAGACTAATTAAAAAGATATTTTCTTATAAATGTACCAAAAATGAAACTTGAATATTTAAATGTGACTTTTATTAATTTTATTGAATCTACGTGTACGCTTGCGTGTAACACTCCTAGTTAATTTGGAAAGAGAGTTTTGACTCATACGGATTTAAAGACGTTTCCGGTTTGGAATGTTTCCTACTCGTGTTCACAATTAAAAATAATACCTGACGAATTACGTCATAAATATTGGATAAGTTAATATAGAATAATGAGTTTAGAGCAAGCTAACTTATTTTACTAGATAGCGACTATGATACATTATTGTTTAATGCTTCTAAACAACTAATCAATATAAAAACAGTAAAGTTTACTGTGATTGCGATGTCCCACCGTAAGGCAAATTCTTACTCGCTTACCATTCACCTCGTCGGTTCTACGGTGTAAAGAAATAGCTCTACAGCGATATCGGGTTGCAGCAAGGATTGAGGGGGGAGGGGTAAAAGGGACACAACCCACCGGACCCCAGCCTGAATAGGGCCCGAGCCCCATGCCCTAAACTCTGAGAAAAATTAGGTTCTTTCAATTTTCAGCTGTAAAATCCGTCTATAGAAATATTGTCTCCTACTTAACATATTAATAAAAATTATGTATACGATAATTGCTATAGCAGGTAGGAACATAACTGTCGTCAAGCGGCAGTAACTAAGAAAAAGCTGCCAAATAAATTTACATTAGGAGCCCCAAATAATTCTGTCCCCCAGATACCCTGCTGCGGGTCTGCAGCGATGTTTCAACCCGGTTTAATATCCTTTCGTTAGCAGTTGAGCAAAAGCCGTTATCTAGCACTGCGTTTTATTATTTTATTTTCCGATATGGGTTTCAAAAAACTTTATGTTCGCGCAATCAGCTGTCAGAACAGTTATCTGTATAGAGACTCAAAAAAAAAAAAGAGAGAAAGAGAGAGATGTAGACAGGAAGAATCAGGACGGGTGCGTAATTTTGTGTTTCATTATTTTATGTAAAGAAAGTAAGTCTATAATGGGTTTTAAATTCACCCGATTAGTGAGTATGTGAGCAAGCATAAATGCGACACTGAAAATTCGAATTAAAACTTTAAAAGAGCTGCAGCCTCAATGTTCATGAAGTGGACGAATTAAAGAGAACAGTGTCTACATTTTTTATTTATATTTATCACTAATATTTTGGGGGAAACGGCATACTCGTCCTTATTCTTTAAGTTATTTAATTTTTCTGTTTTTTTTTTTTTAATTTATGATATTTGTTATTTGCCGTGTGTGAAAGTACAGCTAACTTGGTTGGCTCTCGAACCCAGAATTTCCACACAACAAAATTCCTTGGGAAACCTAACTCACAAATGAAAATAATGACAACAGTACGTGATATATCTGCTTTAATTATTATCCAATTTTATACAGTTGGCCGTCCACCTACTCTTATAAAGCAATATTTTAGAACGAAGAAATGAGACACTCGCTATTTCTGTCACCATAGAGTAGAAAATTTATAAATTCCGATTCCTAGACCTCAGTTTACATCTAGTAGATATTGTTCGCTTAACATGTGTACAGTAAAATAACATTGTCCTTTAAAAACACTTTTGGAAAATAGTTTTCGATAAATTTTTTAACCACAATAATTATTGCGAAATTTCCCGAAATTGGTTGGAAATATAAACATATGTGTATGTTAACAAAAAATGTACCCAACAGTAAATAGGCTATTGAATACTTACAAACAACTTTTATTTAATTATATCTAATTTCTTGTAAATTCTACAATTATTTGAAGTGACATAAAAAAATTTTTGGCGAACAGTTTCCAAGATTTTTTTTTTTTGTAAAAGTACAAGTTATTTGACAAAACGTGACATGTCTCTGAATATTATTTTATTTCACAACAAATTCTCTGCACATGAAATACACGTTCAAGTAGGTACTTTGAAAATTTCGACAAATTTAATATCCTGCAACATTCATGTTTTAGGGCCTAAGACTGACAAACGTTTCGAGAGTTTACAAGTTTTTGTGGTAAAAATTACGCCTGATGTGTGAGAGTAAAGTGTGTGTGTGTGTATATATATATATATATATATATATATATATATATATATATATATATATATATAAACTCTGATTTTTTTATAATTGCATGGCTTATAGTAGAGAACCTCACAAGAAACCAACAATAAAATTAAAACTTACAATGATGATAAGTTAATAATTACAAAGTGATTTTCTTTTTGTCAGGTAATTTATTTCCAGTCGTACGTTGTGTAAAAAGGATTTCATTTATAAATGTGTTGTGTTAGACATAGTGAAAATTGTATTTTTTAATTAACTTTCTTATTAAACTAGGAATTCTTATATTTTCTTAACGTATTAAGAAACGTGCGAATGTAGTCACACCACATAAAGATGTTTTAAATGTAAACGTTCGAATTCACATTAAAAATATTGATACGCCAAATAAATACGATATTTGAAACTCCTGTAAAAAATTTAGACTCAGATAAACCTTATTTAAATATAATTTGCTAGACAAAATTAGTAAATGCATCTCCCGCCGATTTTAAATTATTTTCACTGCAAAATATTACTGCAGGCATGTTCGTCTGTTCTAAGAGTAACGCATAACGTTAAACTTAATAGGAAAGTCTTTTTGATATAGCAGTAAACTGTTTCATTTGAGTAGTTCTACCAAAAAAAAAAAAAAACATTTAAACGTTACGATTACAAAAGCGTTGAATACAGCATCAAGGAAAACTTTACTTCCCGTAGCTGAAGATGATATAAGTGCAGAACTTAGCAATATTAGTCAAGTTTGCCGCTAGTTTGTTAAATTAACGTCTCGTCCTGTCGTATAGTTAATTAAGGCCTGTTTTTACGCTAGCCGAACATAAACTATATATATATATATTTCTTTATTTTAGAAATATCATAATAAGAACATGTTTTCTGGTTACCCTAAAATTTCCATGTCGTTTTTAAATCAATTACAAAACGCATACGGACTCGAAGTTTGTCAAGGAAAGGGGATTCAAATCGATTTGAGTCTCAAAACCGTTACGCCATAAAATTAGATCGTATCGGATGGAGGTGGGCGTTAAAAATCACGTAAACGAGGACCATACTGAAAGAGTATCGAAAATAAATAAATACGCAACAGATGTTTGAATGTTTGTAAAGAAAACTTTTGAAACACAGGATTCAGTTTTTTTAGTGGCAGGGGAACAATAATTACTGAAATATTTACTCGTATGTGTAACATAATACAACACAAGCAAGAGATTTATAAAAATTTATTTCATTGCAGCCCATAAAATTTCAGTTCTATCAAATTAACACTTACACGTAACTTACATTTATTAGCCAGAGAATTGAAATCGTTTTAAAATTGACTCATAATTTACATGTAAACAGGTATCGTATTAAGTCGGAATTGTTTACTGAATTTGTTTTGAAAATGACATGCAAACGTACTTCATCGACGGAGTTGTACGAGTCCGTATTTAGTCCGACGACAACGTAATTACTATGGCTGGTCAGTGAGTACGAACAAGAAACTTGGCTGGGTTAGCAAAAGTTCTCAACTAACTATGGCAAGCTATAAAATTCTGTGATTCAGTTACAAATTTTATTTATTTAAACGGTCACGTGACACGATGTGTACTGAAACGAACGCAGCGAAAGTTGGCCCATATTACACCCTTGACATCGTTAAAATTTAAGCATAGTCAACACTCAAAAATTTTTTTCTTGTCGTCCCCCTCTTCCGGAAACTTCCTAATTGAATGAGTGAGGTTAAGAAGGAAAAAATTCCACTTTGGCCAACTTTCGGGAAAACAGGAAAAACTGTTTTGACAGTAAACTGTAGGTTGAATGGGAAAATTTACAATTAGACAATTGTTTCTTAGGATTTAAGGACATGGAACATTGCCTGAAGGGCCCAATACATTTTATGTACTGAAAGTTATATACAATCAAAGAGGATGCAATGTTTTCCTTTTTAATCTCATTGAACCGAGGGCATTCTGAAACTCAATGAAACAATAATTTACAGTCATGATTTCATAATAAAAGTGTTGTTAATTACTGTAATAGTATTTTTGTGTCATATTACGACACTGTACTAACCACAAATTTACAATGTCACATGTAGTACATTTACAACACTGTAGACTGCATAAACAAATGAAACACTACTGCAGCGACACTCATGGCGAATAGCCAATCATATCATAATACTGAGGTTAAGAAGAAATTGGTTTTATTTTACATAATACTTCAAAATTCAAAGTCCTTTACTAGAATTATTACTTTCTTTATATCAATCAATAAAGCTACATCTGAAGTACAACATGGCTATATCAGTTCATTTTCGGTAAAATATGGAATGTTTTCCTTTCTCATCTCACCCATTCAATTGTTTTGTTGTTTTCGTCGAATATGTTGTTGATATCGAAATCGTCGGTATTCTCACAATTCAGGATAAAATTTGAGAACATTGGAGATGTGTTGTGTCGAGTACGGTTTTAACCTAGGCCTACTGTGTATACGGGATGTCCGATAACGACCTTATAATCACACCACACTAATACTGGGCTAAATTAGAGACGAAAGTGTCAGTCACAAAATTTCGTGCACAAAGAAGGCAACACAGCACGGAAAAGTTCCACTCTTGCGCTCCACGTTCAGATATTATTTTACGTACGTTACGTCGAGCAAACGTAAACTTGCGTTTGTACATCTCAGGATTTGAACCTGCACACGCCATAGATAGTCAGAACAGTGTGGTAGCAAGACACCTGGGTAGTGAAAGACGGGACTTACCCCGTGCAGTGTTACCATATTGCGCGTAAAATGTCATCGTACTTATAACCTTTCCCCAATATCATTTTCGTCTTCAATTAAAAGGACTAGATTAATATAATATTAGACACCATAAATATTTCATTGCCGTTACTGTTGTATCAGAACGAATAACCCTTAAGAAAGAGAAAAGAATTTTCCAACTGCAGTTTGCTCTTTAACAGCAGTAGCGGCAAACAAAGATTTATGATGTATAAAATTCTATCAACATGTATTCGGCAGTTAAGTAAAACACTCAAAAATTAATCCGTAGAAGTTATGACACGAAATACAAAAATTAAATATGGCGACGATCTCTTCTTCTTTAAGGCCAGGATTCCTGTGGTATGCTTGCTATACGGCCGTTACTGGACATCCTCTCTCTCTCTATATATATATATATATATATATATATATATATATATATATATAGAGAGAGAGAGAGAGAGAGAGAGAGAGAGAGAGAGAGAGAGAGGATGATCGTAAAACAAAGCATTATAAGCGAACGACGCGAATCTTGCGCTAAACTTGAGAGTAAAATATACGAGTCAAAATAAATAAATAGCGTATGGGAAGGTACCAGAGAGCAGTATATCGTACCATATAGAACAGATTTTCACTGGACACCTGCAGACATCTGCATATCCTAAGAAATGACATGAAATTAAGCCCTAAAATGGAGAAGTGATGGAAAGAGAAAGACGGGGGAAACGGGATATCCCCGAGATATCCCGCCGGCCAACGGCAATGTCCGCCACATTTCCCACAGGCGAAAATTCCGGACTGAACCCGCCGGGAATCAAACCCGAATCACCTTGGTGGGAGCCGACCGATCGGACTGCTCGGACACCACAATGAAGTAGCAAAATATTGTACGATATTTTACACCACGATGTGACAGCACTGACAGAGAAAGTCTCCTTTTGCGCTCCACGTCAAGGTAATATTTTGTGTATGTCACGTCACGTAAACGTATAATCATGTTTAGACTGCTCGGGACTTACACCTGCTCCTATAATACGCAGGTCAGAGCAGTCGTAGTAAGATTATTGAGGTATGTGTGGAGCGCAAGAGGGGACTGACTACAGTGCTATGTTGCCACACTGTGCATGTAAAATGTCATTGTACAACATTTTGCACCGACATTATCGTCTCCATTTAGTCCAGGATTTGCGTGGTGTGCTTGTTATGATTTTGTTTCATGGATACTCTGTATTCTCTATCTGTCTATATATATATATATATATATATATATATATATATATATATATATATATATATATATATACAAATATATATATATACATAAATATATAAACGTATATGAAAACACACACACATAAATGTATCAATATATTCACATAAATATATAAACGGATATAAATACACACACATATACATAAATATATAAACGTATATAAATACACACATATATATATCCACGTAAATATATAAACGTAAATAAATACATACATATACACACAAATATATAAATGTGTATAAATACACACACAAATATATATATATCCACACAAATATATAAACGTATATAAATACACACACATACATATATATAGGGCCTACAAATATATAAGCGTATATAAATACGCATACATATATACACATAAATATTATATAAACGTATTACTTATAAATGCATACATATGTATATATATATATAGAGAGAGAGAGAGATAGAGAGACAGAGAGAGAGAGAGAGAGAGAGAGAGAGAATCGGTGTTTGTGCACGACCAAAGTTGAGGAGTGGCACACAGTCGTCTTCAAAGGCGCCGAGAGACGCGATCTCTATGGAGTGGGAAAGGGAGTGAAATGGAAGGGAATGAGTGGGAGGGAGGGGTAAGGAAGGAAGTGACAGCTTCTCGTCAACTCCACCTGCACCTTGGGCTAACACGCCTAATTAGCTCAACGCCAGATCGCTGATAAAAATATATATAACCACCCTTTTATATTTACCGCTAAGTGCTGGCAGTAATTAAATCCAGATATCTGAATTATGAGGCACCAATTAAAACTCATATTTCAATAAGCATGTTTATTGTCATCAAATTTCTGTGAAGTTTTTTTTTTTGTTCAAATGCCGGGATCGCTGTGACTGAACGTTTGGATTTCAAAGTTTCGCAATCGCACAGCCGGCTTTTCCAAACCTTATTTTAAGTTAATTTTGAATGCATTATGCTGATAGAAATCGGGTTCGTATAATACCTTCTTTCTATAATAGTTTATAGTATTAAGTAATTTGCTTGAGTATTACTAGTTAATTGTCGATATACTTCCTTCGCGGCCAGGAAATTATGTGTGTGTGTGTGTGTGTGTGTGTATATATATAAAATCTTTCTTTTCGTGTAAGTACAGTATTTTTTTTTTAGGTAAGAAACACCGAGAATTATTCTGTGCCTTTGTTCTGCGATCTGATATTTTTTAAGGTGACCGAAGCAGTTCAATCTGTTCGAAATGTATACATGAAACAAAATGGATCAATTTAGAGACGTAATGGCGAAAACAATACGTACGTACAGTACAGTCTATAACTGTTATCTTAATGGTCCCAAAATAGAGGATAGTTTCCACGTTTTTTGGTAAATTGTGCATTCTTAAGGAAGATCCATACGTTATTCGGTTACGTAAATCACCGTCAAAATCGTTCTTGCAGATATTTAAAACGTGTTCCTAGGCATAAGTTACATCTAACTTTTGTAGGCCTACTCAGAGATTTTACCGACCTATATATAAAACATTAATTACAATGCTACTGCAAGAAATGTGCATGGAAATACTTGACATATTAAATTAAGGTTAAACTTGTCTTACGTACTATATTTTATGTAGTCTCTATGCCGATCTTGGCGGAATGTATATTTCGCTTATTTATTTAAATAGTTTTCTCAAAACTTTAAACTAATTATGGCTTGCTTACTCTATGAAACTAACCAGCAGCTGTTTTACCGATCAATTTGTGTATTTTCAATTTTTTTAGAAATATTTTGACGAATTAAAAATACGTATACATAAAGGCACAAACAGCGATTTTCTTTCTAAAACATTGTTAAATAGGCTACGTAGGGGTTTACGCACAAGTTTATGTGTGTGAATTGAGTGATATGTCAACATATCATTAACGACACGATTTTTATGAAATGCTGTAAAACCGTCACACTTTCTGTGCGAAAATTCACGAATAACACGATATTTATTTTTAAAAAATGGAATATGACGATACTGGCGATATTACAGTGTTGGAATATCAAACATTTAAATATGAATTTCTTGGTGAAACAGTACGAAATAAATCGTGATTGTTTATTTAGTAATACTCGCTAGGCTAGTATTTACATAAGATAAAACCCAATATGTTCAATTTTATCAATATCAGAATTTTAGATCCGTAACTCTAAGCTATGTAGTATATTTTAAAAACTTTAATATTAAAAAATAAATTATGTGTATTTGTGATATCAATATTACAATATTAAATGTGAATAGGCCTAGATGTACGAGGAATATTTACCCTACTGATATACAGTTATATCAATATTAATGTTTAATGATTTAAGTGAATAAAGACTGAAAAAATTCGTGGGTTCACTGAACTTTAGGCGACCCTCTAAGAATATATGTATACTGAAGTAGACATCAGCTGTTCATTGGCTGCTCGCTGACACAGTAATACCACATGATTGAACCTGTATTAAGTTGCCTCTATTTAATTGGCTCAACGTCCTTCAAGAGGTGTCAGGTAAGCCAAGGACCTATCGCGAAAGGAACACGATCTTACAGTTGCTTGAATTCTTGCTTGTGCCTCGAAGAAAACGCACGTTTTCAAATTCTTATTAAATAACACTTCAGGCCGTTGATTATCATAATATTTGGATTTGTTTAAAAATGTAACTAAGTTTTAGTTTATAATAAGTATGCTGATCGATTGAGAAAAACGCCGTTTCCACACTCATGTAATAAAACGGTTAAATTTTGTTACTAATTTAAAACCACAATAACATAGCATTTGGCGAATAGTTTTTTTCGCGGTCTAAAAATTCTTCGTTTGCCGGAACGTACATGCCGACTCATTAAAGTATATAGGGCCAAAGTCAGCCTAGTTTACTGTACCGCAAAGCTATCATTGCACTGCAACAAAGAATAACCTATTGTGCATTTAAAATTTTGAGATAACTTTCTACTCTTTACGAAGATTAGTTACTATCTTTACAGGAAAACCTCGATCCAAATGGAACATGCAGTGAACTGAAAAATTCTGATTAAAATTTTATTTCAAAAGTGCTATGACAGGACTGAAGTGAGTACATGGAGTGAAAAATCTAACCCAGTCTTTTAGACGAAATGCAGTTTAATATCTGGACTGAAAGCTATACTTAAAACGCTCACTGTACTGAATTTAATATAGACTAAGCATTCACCATTTTAATATTCAATTTGGTTATTTGAATGTTTTAATCGTCCTAAGGTAACCTAATAACTTGGTCTAGTCTACGTTTAAATTTTAAATATTTAAGTTAATTGTATACTAATTGACATACGTATGTAATTATCCTATTAAATAATTTCAAACAAAATAATAGAACAAGGCATTTATCTCTTTGCCTTTTGAGAGTAATTCCAATTGCAGTTCTGTCTGGCTAAAGGATGTCTACACAAAGTTTGGCCAAGGGTCATTCCATGTTTTCATGTCAATCTGGATTAAAAATATTACTATTTACACATTTTCAGTTCATTTTTTTAACATCTCATTATTCCATGGTGACTCCAATTTAAGTTTTGTCCAGTCAGGAATTTTCTCGACAACCACAGAATGAATCGACTAATGGACTAATCGCAAATATGTCATTTCCGGAACCAAGACAAAATTATCAAAACAGTGATAATTGTTTTTATCTTTAAAGTTTCTGATTTGTCTACTTGGATAACGGGCAAATTAATATAATTATTTGTCATGAAGCAAATAATAAAGAATTGCTACTTCCTTATACCGTGTAATTCCTCCGTATTTAACATGCATAACTATCATAAAATGCTAAAATATTTGAATGGGTGACATGAAGATGGAAAAGATTCCACTTCGACCAACATTCGGGAAAATGGGAAAATCTGCTTTGTTACTAAATTATACGAGAAATGGGAAAACATGCAATTATACATTGGTTGGGTACACTGTAAAACATAGTTTGTACTTTTGCAAAGAAAATCTTTGGAAACTGGGTTTCCAAAGAAATTCCTTGTAATACTACAACGGTTGTGTTTGTAAAAAAAAATACAAAGTATGTGTTTGTAAATTTACAAGAGATAGTCTTGAGGTAGTATTTATAACAAGAAAAAAATTAAATTTTAAATACTCGTTTTATTTTAATGATACCTAAATTATACGTGTAATAACTTTTAAATAAATAAATATTACATGAAATTATTATTAATAAAAATGAGAAACTACTTTCAAGGAGGCGCTCGGATTCACACCCGCATATTCGTACATAAGTACTATGCATCTGTCCCATGTACCAACTTGACTTTGGTGCTATTTAATTTTAGTTTATTTGTATACATTGAATGTACAGTAAGTTCAGTGATAATCTTATTTTTTTTTTTATTTCGAAGCATGCACTCATCACAAAAATTCACTTTATTCCAGAAAAAATGCGCTATAAAATATGTGATATAACTGTGTAATTTCCATGAAACTGTGCTTTTGGTAGACCACGTATTATTTACAAAGAAAATCCTTGTAACTATATTAATAAATCATTTTATAAAGGAAATGTTTGTACATTTACAAAAGTTTGTGAAACTACAATGAAATGCTATGCCAAAAATTTCAGGACAGGAACTGTCGCGATAAGTACAAGGAATTCCTTTGTTGTACATAGTACAAACTTTACCTTTGTAAAATTACAAACGAATGATTTTACAATGAAAATCGTACACTTACGAGGACTTGTGAAAGAACAAAGGAAATCTTTATAAATATTACAAAAAAAAATTTAGAGTGAGAATTTACAGAAATTGAACGTTACCTGAAAAACATAAAATCTTTTATGTACACAAAGCTTTATAAATTCAAACTTAAATGTTTTCCTTTTTAATCTCACTGATTTGAGGGCACTACGAAGTTTGTTAAAACTATTATTTACAGATTTAGTTTTATAATACAAGTGCAGTTAAATAAAAATTAGTAAGTTCTGTGCCATCTTCTCTATACTAAACTAATCATGCATTAACAACGCTACTGCTATACATTCACAGTACTATTGAATATATTAACAACATGAACACGACTGCAGCGACTCTTGTGGCGAATATCCAATCATGCCGTAACGCTGACATTAAGAAGGGAATGTTTGCCTTTTAGAACTTATTTCAAAATACAAACTTCTATAGTGGCGTAAGGAATCATGGAAAATTTGGTTTCTTTGTCTCAATCGGTCAAGTTAACATACACAGTACAATTTGGCAATCTCAGTTCCTTTTCGGTAAAATGTGGAATGTTTTCTTTTTCATTTCACCCACTCAAGGAACAACTGTACGATGGTCTGTCACCCTTCTTTACGTGTAGTTAAGATCATTCGCTTGTTCCTATCAGCAATGAAATATGTGCTTTTTACCCTATTCTTCCAAACCACCAACGTAAGAGATCATTTAATAATGTTGTTACAATACGGTTTTATTTGTGAGTAGCAGGTGGGGGTGAAATTGATTCATTATACAAATTTGCATTTTACATTTATAACATATTATTGCGTCTAGTCATTTTCACTACAATAAAAATTAATTCCTGAGAAAAATATCACAACAGCGCCCATCTATGTACACTTAGTATACATTAAAATTCGTATAGGGTTTGCATTACTCAAACGTACGCTTTAAGAACAAAACACGGTTGTGTTAGAATACTCATATGCCAACATTTTTAAGACTAAAATAGACGAGTTTCAAAACATTACTTTTCATTTAGGCCTACTATAGGTACTATAGGTATAGATTAACGCTTACAATATAAATTATTCATTCTGACGAGTATTTCAACTAGCACGAACTTAATTTCGTACACTCACGCATATGTTCGTGGCTTGTCTAGGATTCGAACGCGCAAACTTGTCATTTAAAATTAATTTTGGCCACAAAGTTGATTTCGATGTTACAATGTCCCGCGTTAATGTTGAAGATAATGCCTACAGCTATGTATTATCTTGGTTCCTAAGCAAGTGAAACCGACATGTAATCATGAATAATGCAGATATCGTGCACGCTTGCACACATACAACAGCAAACGGTTAGACGCTCCCCAAATCATAACATCTGTTACTAAAAAAGTTTGCTAACGTTGTGGAATTGAAAAACCAACTTCTTACTTTACTACAATTTATTAAACAACAAAATAAATGTTTTTGACAGCAAGTGAAACTTATGAACATAAGTTCAGGTACATTTATTTTGAGCTGCTGATGTACAGCATTTGTCTCGTGGTAAGCATGCTGATTTCTTGTAGTGCAAGAAATAGCTAAGTGCTCTTCATTAACGCAACACTACTAAGCTGTAGCTTTAACTATCACTTCTTATATAAGAGTTTACATTTAAGAATAGACTACTAGGATACGTTAAAAGTTTTCTCGGGAAGATGCAGTTACTTGATCAAACATAAAGTGCATACAATTAAATTGAATAGACTTAGTCTACATTTCTTCCGTATAAAAATAGTCCGCTAAGTTTTTAAGTTGAAGTTAAAACTTTACACTGCATACTATTAAAATGTACACATTTACACAGTGCGTAAATGCTTATTCATACAGGGTCAGGTTTTTAGTATTCTATGAGTCTTACAATTGACTAGTTTCAATGTTTTGTTTCTTGGCAAATATTATGATTACGACCAATAAAAATATAATAACTATAAATATTGATAAGGAAATAATTTTAAGATTCTACTGGAATGCCTTTGCAGAAGAAGCTATATCGTGGGATAGTTCTTGTCTAACGCCGCAAAGTATGTTGATTGTTTTCACACACACAAAACATACAAAGGTAGGATATATGTAGGGCCACGATTTTGTCGCAAAAAGCTTTGTGCATAATTTTGTTTCAATGCCTTACGTGTAGCCTACATCAGCAAATCTGCTTCATGGTTTTTGGCATGTATCTTCGTTCAGACACGTCTCTCATTTGACTGCACCAATCGGTGTAAAGTAATAGTGACACCATACATCAGTGATTTGCCAGAAGACACCCAAGGCAAGTGAGAGATAAAACATCCAGTCACTGACTATCAAAGTAGAGCTGCACATGTGTACATAAGAAATTGAAACCTATTGATGCGAAAGTCTTTTTGCCATAAAATCATTGCTTTAGTTACGTCTATTGGATGGTTGCAACGGAATCTCCGATCTAAACCATTACAGACAGGGACATCATTTCAGGTTTTTCTTTGAGGAGGATGGAGGGGGGGGGGCAATTGCAAGTTTCTTTCTTTTTTTTTTTTTTTGGGAGAGGAGGAAGTATCCTTGTTGCATTTTGGGGGAATGCTATTAGGATTACTTTCATTAATGTGTAATATTAGAAATTTTAATAATAAAATTTCAGTTTTATATGCTTGTCTAAGTAAGTAATAAATAACAAAGTATACAAAAATTTTATACACTTTTCATTTAAAATTCAGGAAGGGGCATTTGCCTCTCCCTCTCCCCCTGCGTAACCTAAATGACACTCCTGATTACAGGATTTCTTCAGCGTGCTCGTATCACGTTTTGTATAGCTTCGCATTGTACATGTAATTTGTGGGGGGACAAGGGAGGATCAGAAATATTTTCTACGCAACCACGTAAAAAATGGTAACGTATCAATCTGCCTTTCTTCGCCTGAAATACTTCTCCCGCAGGAAAATTCACTAGAAGATCCCCGGTTCGTATTTCTGCCTGAGAATGGGGTTGATTCCAGCCTTGTCCTTTATCGGCCGGCTCGTGGCGAGCAGAGATGCGCGCGCATCACTACTGGGTGGTGGGGTGCAGGGGACATGATGCACACCCTAGTCTGCATTATCAACGCCACGCGACCATTTTTGCTTCCCCGCTCATTCTTTTCGGCCCTTAGATCGGTCTCCATGGCAACACCAGCCCTCGTCCGGACGACGCAATTGGCCAGGGGCTACAAGGGCACGAGCTGTTCATTGGTTCTCATGTTGCCTACCCTTTCCTACCCCTTGCCGCCGGCGAGCGGGAAGGGAGACAGACCGGCGCAAGGGGTGAAAGCAAGGAAATGATGAGTAGGCAGGCAAAAAAAGACAGTCGGGGGAGAAGAAGAAACTGGATATAGCGCACGCAACACCTCGCAGGGAAAAAGTACGACCGTAGAAGGGGAGAGATTTAGGGGGAAGCTGAGCGGTGGTGAGACGGGGTGTGTGTGTGTGAGAAAGATAGGTAGCAAAAACGAGGTTTATGCCGCCTGATCTCATTGGTTAGAAGGGAGGTGTCAAGATGGCCGGCGCATTGTTACGTGTTCGCATCACCCCCCCCCCCCCAATCCCCCTCCCTAAAAGCCTTATTCACTCTCCGGTGTTCTGTTTGCATGCGCACACGTACATTTTATTCCGACCACTATTGTCACCGTACTTAGGTGAAATCCCTCTCCGTGGTTAGTTCCCCCACGTCCCCTGTGACTCATCTCTAGCCATCTTCACGAACTTGTCGAACTGAAGATTTGTGATGCGCACTGCCTCTTGGTGAGCGCAGGCGATTATGTTCACTTACCAAGCGAGTGGTACTTGCAATTTGGGTGCATAGAAGAAAGACTGCGAACGTCTCACAGGAATTCTCTTAGAGCTTGTAAATGTTCGAAATTTGAATTCACTGCAGTGTTGACGGGCTACGGTTTTGTTGAATAAAACAGGATTTTTTTTGGCAAACCAAATTAACTGTCCGTGAGGTAGCTTTATATATCTGATTGCCGACCCCACATTGCTATGATATTTTAGTTATGTAGGCCCATACGTAAGGCATATTTGACACCGCTTAAGAAATGTTTATCTGTTTTTAAGTCTCATTTTGAAACATTAATAAAAACTTACATCGCAAAAACGGAACTACAAACAAACTCGTGACCTTTGCAGCCGGAATTCTGCACCGCTGTGTGATTGTAGAATTTTACAGTCAACAAAGAAAATATCATCCATCGACGGCAGTTCAATATTTTCGAGCTTCACAATCAAAGTATTTGCATTATGTTCAAACTGTTTAATTTATGCGGTAAAACGTTGCTATGTTTTGTTAAAGGCATGTAAAGACACAGGTATAATCCTACCCGAACTAACACCAAATTTTAAAACAAATTCCGAGCTGTCATTGCGAAGCAAAACGCCCACTAACATCGTATCTCGGTTGAGCCATTTAATTGTTGACTACGTTCGAATAATTTTCATATAAACTAAACAAACATATTTATGATTAGAATATTTTTCAATGATGTAGTTATATCTTGCTTTATATATCCATCGTTAATGAGTGAGGGATTTTGGTCAGCGCTTAACATCGAGGTCTTGAGGATATGAGGTGAGTATGGAGCGACGCCGGAATGAATGGGCGTTGGAAACGGGAGATCGTCGAGAAAACCAGCCGACCAGTGGCATCGTCCAGCACGATTCCCACATGCGAAAATCCGGGCACCAACCCCGCCGGGGATCGAAGGCGGGTGGGAGGCGAGTGGTCTGACCCCTCGGCCACTGCGGCCCCCTCCTACGTTAATGTTAAAGAATTTGTTTGCGGGTTCTTTTGTGCAAGCTATAATTCTAAATCCTCTATGATTGTGCTATGTCCGCTATTGTCCAAATATTAATTTGACTTCTCCTTGGGAACTCTGAATCAACCGTAAAAAAAAAAAAAAATCAATGAATAGCCGGCACAATAGTGATGTAACACTGTCAGAAAACGCAGCATAATTAACTGATTGTATATGTACTGAGAAATCAGTAAATTCTAGCTTACTTAGGTAATTAACCCGGAAATATCCAGCATCTATACTAAGCTATATTTTGCTTTACTTCAGATGCTTCCATTAAAAACTTTCATAGGTTATGAATAGAATGATAAGAATTTTCTTTGAGATTGTAATTAACGTCTCGTTTGGTTTGAGGGCTGTTGTAGTTGTTTATCTATTTATATTTTTTAAGAAGCTCTACAATAAACTGTAGTTTTCATAATTCCTTGTAGAGAATATTGTTTTACTCGGGAGGTTTTTAACTATCCCATCCATAAGCTTTTAAACAATTTAAACGTTTCTTAAGACCATGCACAATTTACATTTAGAGCCACGATTTTGTCGAGAAATTATTTTTGCACCACTTTGTTTCGATGACTTACGTGCACATCGTCAGCTCTGCTTCGTGGTTATTGGCAGCGTGTCTTTGTTAGGAATGTCAGTCTTCTGATTGCACCAATAATAATAAGGCAATTGTGACGTCATACGTCTGCGTCGATTTGCCAGTAGAGCCCCAAGAAAAGCGAGAGTTAAGACACCCAATCACTAACCATAAAACAGAGCTGCAGATGTGCACATAAGACACTGAAACAAATATGTGCTAAGATCTTTTCGCCATAATATCGTGGCACTTTTTTAATATTATATTAATAAAACAAAGGAAAAATGGAAGGAAGCATTTAAATACGTTTAAAACAATATTCCTGTAGATTGTTGTATATAACAACTAAACCTCATTAGTGTCTCTATATTTACAGAATCATGTTTTCTATAGGGAAGGAATTATTGTTACGGATAATGTTTATAGAGTTCCTGCAACAGGTCAGTTTGTTGTTTCTTACAGAACACATAATTTCTTTCATTAAATATTTTGTTACTTCTAACACTGTTCATTCTGTAGAATAGACTATTATTTCTACAGAATATATTGTTAGCTATAATATTCGAGTAATCTTTGAAAGTTACTTTTCACGGTATAGTATTACAGTGTGAATAATAATTTTATTGGATGTTGACCATTGCGAGCAACGAATGGTTCCTGAATCGCAGAAAACATACAATCAAAAAAATTAATAAAAACCAACATTAGATGTTGTTATCATATATATAGCGTCAAGTACGTACGATTCCGGAAAATAATATAACCTTTTTATGTGTATCCAGAAATAAGAAACAAAATCAAAATAGGAACAAAAAATGTGAAGAGATAACGGTCAGCTCTTTACAGCTCTGAATTTACCGCTTGTGATGGTTGACACGAGGTATGTTTTCAGGAGTGCCGGAATGAAGAACGAGGAAAACGGGAGATCCCCGAGAATATGCGCGAACCTACGGCATTGTTCGACTATATTCCTACATGCGAAAACTCGTGTCGAAACCGCCAGGAATCGGGCCCGGATTGCCGTGGTGGGAAACGAGTGCTCTATCCCACTGCGCCAACTGCACCCACGACTAACAGGATCTGAAACCAACGAAATAAAATATGTGAAAAGTTGCCACAAAACTGTACGATGATAAAACATCACATACAAATAAGTCTGTAGACTGGAATGGATACACACACAGACGGCACACTGAAGAAAACACGAAAGAAGCCGGCTTCCTTCGAAAGTACATACGACGTTTCGGGAACTGGTATCTGTCCCCATCTTAAAGCACATGTATGTACTGCCTAAGTAATTCCAGCATACTGAATGTTGTGACCTATACGTTTTTTTGCCTGAATATCCAAGTGAGATCAAGCGTGTGCCCACCTCCGAGGATCCTTTGCAAGTTTCTGTGCAGTATTTAATATAAGTAGAGATGATGGTTTATG
>PNEQ01037444.1:20342-39633 GCA_003012365.1 Medauroidea extradentata
TACGTTCAGCTTATCAAAAGATTACTGGCTTTTCCTTGTACGCGAAGCTACTGCCCTATTTGACTAAGCCAATAAGAATACCGCTATTTTAATATTTGATGCACGTTATTGGTCTATAGACAGCTACGTTGTGTCAGTGTTTTCAAGGCTATGTTGGCACAAAACATTTTCGCGATATACCATCATCTCTAAATATAAGAGAGTTAAAGTAAGGTAAATTGGCTTTCCGTCTCGTCGACAGCGAGGTCATTAAAGACGGTGACACACAACTTCACTCAAGGTTAGGAGTCGGCCATGGCCTTTGTTATGGTACCATCTCAGCATTTCGCCTAGATCGATTTCGGGAAACCATGGAAAACCGAAATCAGGATATCCGTAGTCGGCGGTCGAACCCGGGTCCTCGCTAAAGCGAGTCCAACGTGTTACCGTTGTGCCACCTCGTTTTATTTATTTAATCCTAGAGAAATTTGTCTTCAACCTACGGGAATGTATACGTCTAGTTAGCATACTTCTGATTGGATCGTCTACTGCCTGCATTTGACTGTGAAATATGAGAAACGAGTAGGGCCCGGTAGTTTCCACGAAAAAAATTTTTGCCCCACTTTGTTTCAGTGTCTTGTCTTACGTGCACACCTGCAGGTAAACTTCATGATTATTGGCAGAGTGTTTTTGTGCAGAGTTGTTATTCATTTGACTGTGTCAATCAGTGCATGGATAACTGTGACACAACAAGTCTTTGATTTGCGGGTTTAACCTCCAGACGTTGTATGTTAAGGCATCCAATCACTGACAACAAAGCAGATATGCAGGTGCGCACGTAAGGCACTGAAACAAAGTGCTGCAAAATTCTTTTTACGAAAACTGCCGGGCCCTACAAATGAGTTGTCGTGTATAAGAAACTTGCTTATTTAAAGCTTTAAGCCTAGTTTACACCAACGATAACATTGCTAATATCACGTGTATTCAACAAAATTCTTAACAATGTTGTAAAAATGCTTGTAAATTGTTGAAAACATCATGTTATCAACATTGGTGCCAACATTTTGTTATTAACTTTGTTAATATTAAAAAAAAAATATTACATTTGTTACCAACATTTTGTTGAAAACATTTGCTAGCAAGAGAAGTTATGAATTTCAGGAACAAGTTAATAAATTTGTCACCAACACCATTGATAACATTATTTTCCCGACCCATTCTAGGACGGTCTAGAACAAAGGATGTTGGTAACAATTGTTACTAGCAAATGTTATCAGCAATGGCATTTTTGTCATAAAAATTGCTATTAACTTCCGTTCATCATTCTTACAACTTTGTTAGTAACATTGTTTTTTCAGCAACATTAATAATATATTTGCCATAAAATTATGTACCGTAGCTTAGAATTCGTTGATAACAATTTTGCAACTATTATTTTGCAATTGACATTGTTACTGTTCGTTTTTGGTGTAAACTGAGCTGAAGACACTGAGCGTACAGCTGCCTCCTGATTGGTCGTGGGGTTATTAATAGATTAAAATGATGTACGTAATAACTTATAATTTACTTTTCTGCAATTATTTAATTTTATCTAAGATTATTTCTTCTTTACTACTTGAGGAATCCACGTAATTGATGTTCCATAATTAGTTTGCTGATAACTTTACAATTGCTGATGAAGTAATAGGGGTTGTTTTCCCACTATACACTGCAACTAAATTCTCGAACATGTTCTTCCAGTCCATATGTTTAAGTTTTACTTTTTTGTATCAAATTAATGATTTTTGTGGTGTTTGGCGCTACCATTTTCTCTTATGTACGTACTTCCACATTAACAAGGGAGTTTATATACACAGTTCTAAGTTTTCAGTATTTCTGTAGTTGATTTTCAGTACAATGTTATTAATTGTAGAAGTTAGTCACAGTTATTTTTGTATTCCGTACTGTTACCAAGTCTTATTTTGGCTAAGAAGCCTTGGTCGTATGAAATGGCCAATGTTCCCATTTTGATTTTTGTGATCTAAAATGTGATTCATTGTTATCCTTGTTGCTATCAGAACAAAGCAAATAGTACCAGCAACCAAACCTGTTTTGCTGCAATTCTTTTACAAAATGTTGATTCCTGTGAATTTTTTTTTCGCCCGTACCAGATAATATTAATCTCATAATATTTAAAATGTAATAATACTCAATACAAAATAGTGTGTCCCCGCCAGTTGTAGCTTACATCCCAATCTTCGTAAAATCTGACTTTGTGCGAAATAGCATTTGGAGGTCATTTTATTAAAGTTTGATTTTGATTGTTCGAAAAATACACTCTATGGAGAAAAGTAACTACGGTAATCATAACAGTAGGCTACTAGTATACAAAATCGTGACTTCAGAGAACCTACAAAAGTGAATAAAAATCCAATATTCTTATGTATATAATAATATTTCCGGGAAATTTACAGTCATAATGTTTTAAAATCCTTTAACTGCACAGTAACTTAATAAAACATAACTTAGGCTATATGTATTTTGTGATGTAGGTAACGTGCAATTGCAAATACGACTGTCGGTTACTTACGAGCGAACATTCATTACTACTATTTCTACAATTCTACAAGTTATCTTTAGAGGAGTAAAGACCACTTCTTTTGAACGGCAAGGAGATAGTGAAAAAAAGACAGAAGAAAAGAAGAAACGTACAACAGATCATTAGAGACCCGGAAATTTCGCGAATTCTTTTGAGAAGACGTTAGATTTCAAACTCCTGTATTAGATTATATTATTTTTACCATTTGTTAATATTCTGAGAAGAAAAATGCGAATTTGTGACTACAGCGTGAATTATATGCACCTTGTGCTACAGCACATGCATAGCAGTTGAATTTTTAACGTGTGTTTAGATCGCAATCAGTGCATTTTTTTTATTCTTAATTTGCTTGACTGATTGTGGCAAAAATATACGTTAAAAGTTCAACTGCGAGGCTGTATCCGTAGTGAAGGCAAATAGAATTCATACTATAGTAACACATTTCACATTTTCTCCCCCCAGTTTCATAAAAGCGAAAAATAAAATAACTAAATATGGCAACTGATGCCGAGCATTAATTAGTTTTGTATCTAATGTGACAGCGTCTTAAGTACGTCATTTAAGGGTGCCGTACACCTGGCTCGTTGAACTGCACTGCAGTATGTTAGAAATATGAGCTCATTCGTAAAACTATTATGTGTCTTCACAAGGTGTCTGTTTAATAAAAGAAAACATTTGTGAGATATTATAACGCAGATTTAAAATATCACGCACATTGGAAATACTAGAACATGCCCTAGAAACTGCATTTTCGCACAACTGTTTCACAAAATTTACTGCTCAGATTGATAAGAAACTAATTAAGGGATCTCAATAATCTTAGGAACAGACTATCCGCGAATAAAATATTAGGGACACCACTTATGGGGGTTAAAATGCGTTTAGTAACAAAAATTTAATATTTTTGACGAAATAATGTTAATTATGTAGACGATACTTGTGAGTATAGTTTCCTTTTACGAAATAATTTAAGCTCGCACGGTTTTCTCATAGCTGTGCGTTAAAGTAAAAAATTGCATGTTACCCAGCTACGCAGCTAGTGAAAAACCACTGACTTACTTAATTGAAATAATTTAATGTGAAATAACACGTTATGAGCAACGTAACGTAATAGGCCTATTAGAAAGTCACAGCGAACGACTTAAGTGCCTTAAAAAATTACTAAATTTGTAACTTTCCCCCTGTATTTTGCAAATTTTTAAAAGAATCAAAACATTACTTTGTTTATAAATGTTAGGCTACGGACCCCACGGCACGTTATTTCTCTGTGACTTATTTTGTTTTAACATGTCAGTTGGTTTTCACTTTTTGGATGGCAGTGTAACTAATTTATTTTAACTTTGATGCACTATTAATATATGACAATGCGAGTTAAAATGTTTTCGTAATAGAAAACTGCACTCACAAGAACCACCTACAAAACTAACACTATTTCATGAAAATATAAATTATGATTTTTATACCTCTTGAACACCCTTAAAGCCAGTTCCAGCGGTACAACTCGGACACTGCGCGCCAGTTTACCGCGCCTTGCCAATAAGAGCGATGTAGCACTAGGCACGCGTGTTCGAGTAGGTCTTATCACTCCTATTTTGTGCCTACAGCACGGAAAACAAATCAATGGAGCCGCGGTGGCCGAATAGTCAGACCACTTGCCTCCCACCAATGCGATCCGAGTTCGATTCCCGGCGAGGTCTGTCCCGGGATTTTCGCATGTGGGAATCGTGTCGGACTATACCGTCAGTTGGCGGGTTTTGTCGGGGATCTACCGTTTCTCCCGCCCTTTCATTCCGGTGTTGCTCCATACGCACCTCAAGTCACCCCTCACCAGCGCTGAACACCTCGATGTTAAGCGCTGACCAAAATCTCTCACTCACGGGCACCTTAAGTTTGTTGACGTGCAAATAAATGACTTTCTAATGTGACTAAAGAAGCAGACCTGTATCTATATACAACTTAAATGTAAATAAGCGGTGCTGCCTAGTTAAGAATCGTTATTGATGATTCTGACGGACTGGTTGTAAAATATAAGCATAAGTTCAGAAAGTTATGGAGGACCAGTCGTACTTCCAAGATTCTAAGAAGAGGAAAACTTTCATAAACTTACTAACAGAACCCGGCAGACGTTGCCCTGTCATTGTAGGCTATATATAAAATTTGTGATGGTCGAATTGCGACCCCAGTCCCCTTTTATGCCCTCTATACCACAAGGGTAATCAAAGTATAGAAGTTGGTGTACTGCAGCTCATCTAGTGGTGAGTTGGCGAGTTAGAGTAAAATGTATAGCATTAAAACCTTCTCCGTGGCAAAATACATATATGTGCCATTTCCATGGGGCTGAATTCGACCTCTGGAGGTGAATCCTCCATAAATAATTAGCACAAAATGTGCAGAACACGTTGTGTCTAAAATTAATATTAACGATGAAATACGCCTTTGAAGTTCGAATTATGAAACATTTCAATTACTTGGAAGGACAATACTCTGAACAAAATTTTGTGTTGTTAAGCTCTTCTAATCTATCGCAAATTCTGGTAAAGACCTTCCATCATTGTGAAAATAACAGGGGTCTAGGACTTATCTTTTTTTTCAAAACGCACTTAACGGCTCGGCGTGGTGAGCTAATTTAACGTACGGTACACTGATACACGTTGCTTACACTATATATCCACCGTCGCCTGTGCGCTGAGAACAACGGAACACACAAGTACGCAGTATTGCCTATGTTCTACGCTCTGTAACGGTATACCTAATACTTTACCGCGTTTTGAACGAAAACGATAGGTCCTGAACAGTTGCGACATGAGGATTATTTTTGTTACATAATTTACACAGCTCAATAAACCTTCACCAAATGTTCTAACTTCCTGATGCCACGAACCTTGTACGTAATTACAGGGTGACCAGACCTGTTATTTTCACAAGGAAGGAAGCTCTTTACCAGGATTTGATATTGATTAGAAGAGTCTAACAACTTAATACCATGTTCAGAGTATTGTTCTTACAAGTTATTTATTTTCCCATATTTTGTGAAAATATCGTTCCAAAATTCAAAATTCAGAGGCTTATTTAATCGTTAATATTAATTTTTGACAATAGGTTTTCTGCACATTTTTTGCCTATTATTTACCGAGGAATCACCTCCCGTGGTTTATGTGTCGAATTCAGCCCCACCCTGTTTATATATACATTATGTTTATGTGTATTTATACGAGATGTTAATGAAGGACGTTTAAAATTCTCTGTCACGATGTAGGGGATGCTAATACAAGTAAAATGATACAGGACACTTTGTGTCGCAAATACTGGGAAGTGCCTGCAAAACTGCATGTAATTTGTGGTCTGTGAGGTATGAATACTACGTTTGGATGGCAACAACTGGCGCACATCGTGAAATTCCCGCATTCACTCTAACTAATCTCGTGGCTTGTGTGTATTAGCAGTTAGAACCATAGTTCTACAGAAATTACTAATCTGGCTGTGATAGTATGCAGGTGATGCCAACAGAATCGAAAGGAAGGGGCTTCAGCGGGATGCTCGTATTTTTTTACTATTAAATCTACAAAGATTTGAGTCGTAGGTTGCGTGTACTGTGCATTCGTTGCTACATGGATTAACAAAAAATAAGCCTGCCATTGGTAGAATATTATTTTTAGAGACCGAAACAGTTTGCATTTTAACACTATAATCTTATATCAGTTACGCGATTTCATGTTAGTAGTGATACATCTACACCTTTTTCTTACCTTACTTATGCCTCAACCCTAGTGTTGTATATATTTGGTCTTAAATGTAGATTTCCTAAATGTCAGTTACCACTCAAGCATTTGAACACAATGCCACATCAGTGTCACACAAGCAGTGCAGCACTGTTTTATTTTACACACTGAAACGATTTATTGCAGTTAACATTTTTTGTATCTGATTTGAACACTCGTTAACTATTAAGGGACATTTAAGGCTAAAATTCTACCTTGAATCCAATTTATTTTAATGGTGTATGTGTTAAATGCTGGAAGAGTTAACGGCACATGTTAACAAACAAAACATTGTAACATAAATCGTAATACATATACGACGAGAGACTACCCAAACCCATCTCCATTGTTGTACTCTACATTCTGCAGACATGAACATGCAAGTGCTTTGTGTAACGTTGGAGCATTATTGAACATTTTAAAAACACATAATAAAATACTCATATTGTTTCACTTGCACACTTATATTATTTTTTCCAAAACACACAGACAAATTCAGCCAGGAACAAAGTGTTGGTTGGGGTTTTGTGAGCTATTTTAGCTACGGTACATAATATTTACAATGAAAGTCCGCCGTCATCTGCGAGGCGCTGCGGAATAAACCAGACACGCGTGTTCGCAGCTTTGCCTACACTCTAGGCTCTGTGTCACCACGCCAAAACTTAACGTGCGTTTTGCACGAAAACTATGAGTTCTGGACAGTAGTCTTTTTATTACTAAGTTCACATTACCCAACAACTCACTTTTAAATGTTAGGTTATCCTTGTGTTATAAAGTTGTCAGCAATTTAAGTATGGCCACCTCTTCTATTTTCGTAAGGGTTGAATGTATCAACTGACGTTTACTGTTGGTTTGTCGGCTGTATTGTCACGAAGTAATATCTTGAGTTTTGTCAGTTTACGTCGATCAATATTCGGTTTGTGGGGGAAATCATTGTTTTGAGATTTTATTTTCAAAGTAGTATTACTCCCACAATTTTACGGTTACGTAAACATGTCTTGCATATTTTCTGCTTTAATTTTCACAAGGAATCACCTGACGGAGTTTGTCAGTGCTTTTTGTGAACATCCTGTATATATACATACATACACACCCACAATTGCGGAGCAGACAAAAGACCGTACAGATATATAACATAGTACATGACTTAAAACGCCGACTGAAATTTTATGGGCATATTAATGCAGGACACCGACAAGCGAAACAGATCTTGGAATACACAGAAAGCATTGAGAACATGTTTTGGATCACCGAAGTCAGAAAAGAACTGTTCAGATATACACGACAGACAACCATTCAACCACAAAATATTCGAGTGGAAAATGAGCCGAGATGTAGAGAAATACAAGACATGAACAACTTGGTCGAATGAAAGGAAGAAAATGCATAGCGAGAAGATGAAAGACGTGTGACGGTTGAGAAAATCTCACATCCAGTAAACGCATCGCGTGGTTCTCTAGCGGCCAAAACATGTATAAGAGTAATAATAATACAGTTGTTCATTTGAATCTATAAAAATTATCTTTCTGGACCATTGGGTGGCAGGCGGCACATACCCCTACAGTGCTGCACCCCCCAGGGGGAAGGGGGGTGCACCATTGTTTGCCACAAAGCCACACCACCTGAGATAACCTAGTTTGTCCTGCTTCATGGTTCTGTACCTGTATGGACGAGGGCTAATAAAGCACCTGTAATGCTGCTAAAGGCGGATGGAGCGCCAAACCCGAGAATTATCAAAATTTTCGACATCACTTTTTCCCCTCGCTTATAATAAAAAATCAAGGTTCGGCAATCCGGAAATGATACTTATGTACATCTCCTTATTATATTACATAGTCACAGACTGTCTTATTTATGGAGCTGTCATGGCAGATAAGAAAAAGAGACATTTTTCCTATCTGCCATCAGTGCTCCAAAAATACGAAAGTCTGTGACTATGTAATATAATAAGAAGGTGAACAAATGTGAAATCTACGTATTGTCGAACCTTGATTTTCGATAATAAGCGAGGGAAAAATATTTTTGCCGGAAATTGTGATAACTCTCTGCTTTGGCGCTCCATCTGCCTTAAGAACACTGCCTACCTCGAAGCTCTAGCGACAGCAAGGATAGTGATACACGTGTTTGATTACATTCGGTATGACTCAGCCACCATTCACGATTTTGCTGTCGAAAAAAAAATTTTTGCTGAGCAACGAGGAAAATATCGTTCAGGGAATATATTTTTCGAAATATTTTATGAGTGTTTTCAGGAGTATTTTAAGTACATATTTGCTAACAGTTTCCAGGGTATCGAAAACAAAACCGCCCAAGCCATCCTATAGCAACATGTGCGGCACCAAGATGAACAAAAACGTCAGTGGTGGAGAATGTGTATATTTGACGTACTGTAGCACGTCTGATTAACATTAACCTTAAATTTCCTAAGTTTTTTCGCGCTAGGTCTCCTACGTAGGCAGCTATATTACGGACGTCGGGTACTTCCAGCTCATGATTCTATATTTTTGCGAACTTCTGGTCAGTAATTTAACAGAAAAGGGGATGCAAACATTAGAAAGTACAACTCATTTTGGTTACATATTTGTGTATAATAATCTGTCGAAATCACGATTTTTAACTTTTACGTACTCATTAAATGATCAACCAAAAATTGAACACCTGAATCTATAGGGACAACAAAACACTGATTTTCAATGTTTAAAAACATATTTAGGGAAGTCATATAACAATAATTTAATGCAATAACCCACTCTAATATTTTGCCTAATTTTAAACGATTTTTGACACACTTGAAAAGGTAAAATAACTTTTCGTAGAGAAGTCATAGATATTTTTTTAAATATTCAGCGAAGCAGAATTTTTACCTACAATATTTCATCAATATTAGTGACTTAATTCTTAGTTTGATGGCCTCGCAATAACGTCAAAGTTATCACTGACGTCTAACTATATCATAAAATATAACCAAAACTTTTTGAAAATAAAATAGATTTGAAGACTTCGAGTGTAAATAATTATAACCCGCATTATTGCAATAGCTCATGTAAATTTAAAAGATATGATTATTTACGAAATGTACGAGGCTTAATTTTTTTTTCAACCTCCGATCGGCTGTAATAATAAAATGAAATAAATTAGGAAATTATTTTAATGTCAAAAGCCGATAACCTCTGCAAAGAATGATGCCTCCTGCCTATTCAGCCACGTTATAACAGTGTCCTGCAGTTCATCATGGGTGTTGAAGCGTCGTCCTCCAAGCCACTTTTTCAACGTGGGGACAAGGTGGAAGTCACTCGGTGCCAAATCCGGACTGTAAGTAGGGTATCGGCAGGCTGGTGCATCGGTACGACAAGTGCCCCAATCTGCATGGTGATTGTGTGGAAAAATATTGTAAAGATGGACGTTTCTTCTGACATTAAAATTATTTCTTAATTCATTCCCGTTTTTTTACTACAGCCGATCGGAGGCTGAAAAAATAATAACCCTCGTGTTTTGGGGAATTAATCCTGAAATCTAGAGAAACAGGAAATATTATAACGACATAGGTCGGGAAACGCACCGTTTCTGCTCTACAGTTCGCATATTTGACGAATGATTCGCAGCGTGCGGGCTGGTGTTGTCACAGTTATTCCCACTGTTTGTGGGTTAGTGACATAGCGGATAGTGTACAACCTACAGGACGGTTGTAATGACATTCCAAAGCAACGTGATCCTGCCTGCGCTATGAATCGTGCATCATCTACGCGAACTGTAGCGCAGAAACGGTTCGTTTTCTGATCTATGCCCACACAATATTTTTGTTTCTCTAGACGTAAAGATTGTTTGCCCAAAGTATTGTCACGTGATTTGATTACATCCTGTACACGCATACATATACAGGTGTTAAAAAATGCGATGCCCAAATTGATAGGGATGTTGAAGGAGACAAATACAAATAAATTTGGTCAGATAATCATATGTCGGAAACAAATCGTTTACGTGTAATGTGTATTCTGGGGTACTGGTTGTGATTCAGAAAAAGACGACAGTAGTTGTTTACGGTACTTTATTTATTGAGCAATGTCACAATAAATGTTCAAAATTAGCAGCATTAACCTCCGCGCAGAGCTGGTATCGATGTAGCAGGATGCCTCGTGTTCGCTGGGATACAGTATGCGTGGGTTGTGCATCTTCCATCGAACACAGGGCTACTTGCAACGTCGATACCAGCTCTGTCCTGAAGTTAATTGTGTTCATTTTAAACATTAATTGTAACATTGATAAAAAAAATGTAGTACTGCAAACTATTACCAATGGTGTCTTTTGAATCACACCCGATACCCTGGATATTCTCGTTACTCCTAATCTATTTGTTTCCGACATATGGTTATCTGGCGAAACATATTTGTACTTATGTCCTTTATCTTCCCTAATACTTTGGGCATAGAATTTTTTTAAACATTCTGTATACATACATACATACTGTATAATACTACATTTTTTTAAATTTTTTATTAAATCAAATAATTCAAAATTTATTTATAATTACAAACTAACATACATTCAAATTTTACTCCAGATCTAAGTACTGTCACATTATTAACTGACCTTATTCATTATGGAAATCCTCAAGATGACGTATACAACAACATTTCTCTTCCGTTTATTTATTACTTCATCTTCAGCGAATATGTTCCAAACAGCGTAAATCATATATTATATATTGTTCCACTGCAGCTCTTAAACATGCGAGGGGATAAAGTAGAATTAATTATAATCAGTTGCTAAAAAATACAGTTTTATAAATAATAACGAAAACCACACACACATGAAACATAATGAATTATTCTGACTTTCTGAAAGAACGTTTAAACTTACCAAAAAGTGAAGTTTTCTCGCGATAAATCGCCATCTCTTGCCATAGGGGAGTTTTATAGAGTGTTTCATGGCACCTTCAATTACCAGAACGGCAGATTAGAGATAATTAGGGACCCTTGATTTTCGCAAAATGAATTTTGCAACAACTTGTTTCAGTGCCTTATGTACAGACCTGCAGCTCTGCTTCAAGGTTAATGGCAGCGTGTTGTTGTTCAGAGACGTCTTTAATTTGACAGCACAAATCATAACAAGATTATTGCGACACTACACGTCTGTGATTTGCTGATAGAACACTAAGATGTGTGAGAGTTAAAACATACAATCACTAAGCATGAAGCAGGGATGCAGGCAGATGTGTGCGTAAGACACTGAAACAAGTTGTGGCAAAATTCTTTTCGCGAAAATCAGGGCTCCCTATAGATTATTCGCTCTAGTCAAAATATTACTTGAGAATGATTTTTTCTCAACAGCATAACTACGCAACGCTTGCCGTACCGAACCCTATTATTAGGTACTTGAAGTTATTAAGGATTAGCCTTATTTTACTAATAGGCCTTCGAATAAAATAACATGCTCAAAACTTTGTCCATTTTCTAACATTCATGGGGCCGTGGTGGCCGAATGGTCAGACCATTCGCCTCCCACCAAGGCGATCCTGGTTCGATTCCCTGCGGTGTCGTCCCCAAATTTTCGCACGTGGGATTCGTGCCGGAGGGATGCCGTTGGTCGTCGGGTTTTCTAGGGGATCTCCCGTTTCCGCCGTCTTTCATTCCGGTACTGCTCCATACTCATCTCATATCACCCCTCACCCCATTTCTCACTCACTCACCCTAATGTTCATTCCTGAGTCTGATTTCTATGCGTGTTGTTCAGAAATTCGCCGCTTAGTAATCACACCGCGCGAATTCAACGCTAAACTGGATACGAGAATGTTAGTGGCAAAATGTTTTACGATGAAATTTTACACGCACAGTGTGGCAACACAGCACTATAGTTAGTCTCTTCTTGTACTCCACAGATATCTTACATATCGTCCCTGATTATATGAAATCTCCTATGTGTTAAAATCAAATTTTTTCGGGAGAGACAAAAAACATATAGACACTAACAGTGTTATGGTATTTGTTAGTAACTACAGTAAAATGCATAAAAGCATAATTTATATCCATCTGTGTAAACTGTAGCGCAAGCACATGCACAGAGAAAATAACTTTAATATAAGTTACTATGTATGATTTGGCACATAGGAGGTTTCATAAAATCAACGACGATATCTCTCTACTACTGTTCTGCAGATATTATGAATGCATGTTAAGATCCCCAGCAGTCAAAACAAGATGCTACGTTTACTTGACATAACATACAAAGTAATACCTTGACGTAGAGCGCAAGAGAGGACGTTCTGCGTGCAGTGTTGCCTCATTGTGCACGTTACATTTAGTCGTACATTTTTGCCACTAACATTATCGTCTTCAAATTAGCCGAGGATTCGTGTGGTGTGATTATTATGGGATTGTTTCTAGACATCCTGCGTACATGTCAAAGAAATCCACAAAAACGTACTTGAAATTAAAACAATATATATCGAAAATCAGCTCTGTAATTAACTATTCGTGTTCGTATATTGTTAAACTTGTTTTCATTGGGAAATTGTACCTTCGTACACTGAAAGAAAAGTATTGTTGTAGGTACCATACAATGATATTTAAAATAGGGACGGAAGTCCTGTTTAGTTTTCGGTAACATCCGGATTGTTTTTACAACATTACGTTCTGTAGAATTTACAATACATTATGTAAAGACATATTTTCTTTATTCCATTTAAATTTCACATTGTTACTGCTACAAAACACGTTATAGGAACAATCCAGATATTACCGACAGCAAAAAAGGACTGTTGTCCCTATTTTAACAAGTAGCACGGACAGCGATACTTTTTTTTCAGTGAGTACCAAAAAATTCCTCGATGTACTAATAACTTCAGGCATTCAAAATGCGTGTTACTGTGTGGTGGTTCGCTAGCTTCAGTACCCAGTACGTATCCGAGTACAACCTATAAGTTCGTTGGGCACGAGTCTTTATGTGAGGACGGTGTGTGTAAACCCTTTACAGGATATTTGTCACTGTGTTGTTGAACTTCTAGCTATTAGCGATCTCTTCGGCCAATGAGAGACGTCGAAGGAACATATAACAGCTTGCAGTCTAGTCTGCTGTGCTGTCAGTTAATACCCTGAGTTTTGCACGTCTTTATAAATAACGTGTGTATTAAATATTCTTCGTGTTGTCACTAATTATGTTGAAATCTCGGCTTTGTGCGGGTGAACAGTTACACTAGCTACTTCTAGTTACAGCGGCGGCCTCGGTAGTGCAGTCGGTTAAGCACAGGTCTACGGTGCGAAAGATCCTGGGTTAGATTCTTGGTTCGGGCATGGTTTTTTGTTGTATCTTCGCCTCACCTCACCCGCATCGGCTCTCAAGAGCGTCCAAGCAGAGAAAAAATCATAATTTTATAATTATATGAAATAGTGTAAGTTTTCTAGACGTTACTTAACAGTACATTTCCCTCTTACGAATAAAAAATAGTTAACCAGTTTTCCCGTAATGTCACTTCAAAGTCAAAATGTGCACGTTCCTAGTTCTTATAATCCGCAAAAACCAATAAACATAAATAAATTAAAAACTCACACTGAAACTACGTGTCACAGGCTACTACTTGACATGTCTTAAATTTAATTACAAAACAATTTTGTATTAAAAAAAATCGATAAAAATGGGAAAAAAATGTCAGCTATTTTTAAGTAAACAACAATTAGTAATGGTATTTAAAACATGTCAAGCAGTAGCCCTCAACATTTAGTTAGTGTAAATTTTTAAATCCATTTATATTCATTGGTTTTTGCGGCATATGGGAACTAATAAAAAGTGCAAACTTTGACTTTCAAGTGCCGCTATGGGAAAACTGGTTGAGCTAATTTTTTTTGTAAGAGTAAAATGTACTCCCAGATAACGTATACAAAACTAAAACTATTTCATACAAATATAAAATTACGATTTTTTCCCACTTCAACACCCTTAAGACCTCTTCTTAAAAGGCCGTAAAACCCTTCCATCTCACTTTCTAGTTACAGCGTGTATGTCTGAGATGCTAATATGTAAATCTCGATAATTAGCAAACTATATTTAGGAGTGCCGCCTAACCACGCTTTAGAGGCTCAAAATCGACGGAGCTGTAAGGGCGACCTTGAAGAGTGCATCAAATGTCATATCGCCACTACGAGTGAGTGAGTGAGAGATTTTGGTCAGTGCTTAACATCGAGGTCTTCAGCGCTGGTGAGGGGTGAAATGAGGTAAGCATGGAGCATTACCGGAATTGATGGGCGGGAGAAACGGGAGATCCTCGAGAAAACCCGCTGACCAACGGCATCGTCCGGCACGATTCCCACATGCGAAAATCCGGGGACCGTTCCCCACCGGGAATCGAACCCGGATCGCCTTGGTGGGAGAGGTCTGAACCCTCGACCACCGCGGCCCCTCGCCACTACGAGCAAAATTGCTGAACTAGCGTGCGAGGTTCCCGCTGATCCATTTTTACTATGGGCCTTTAAGCGTTGACCACTTAATTTTACTGGCGTAAAGTCTATAGCATGGTTTAGTGCATGTCTCAATATGAGTTTCGTATGTATCCATTCAGCACATTTTGAAGTACGGAAGACTAAAAATGTCGTTTTAGGTATGTTGGATGGCTTAGACACAGTGCTTTTGATGAGCATGGTATTCTTACAGTGGCATTCGCACTTAGAGCGAGGTGTATTTTCTTTACGTACGTTGGCACAATGGGCACATGTAGACTAGTTTCGTTAGAAAAAAAACATGTTTTACGAAAAAACAACAACACACTAAAATCACGTGGTAGACTGTGCATTATGTTTGTAAGCGTTTTTTTCTTCGTGCAAATGAAACCTATAGCAGCAGATTTGATTGTTTAGCCTACACCAGTGAACATGTAAAACGAGAAAACTCAACAATTAAATGGTGGTCATCTTCATATTACGATTTCTGGATAACTGGTATTTAACAAGATCTGGCGAAACGCCTGTTAACATTATTATCCCTGATTTAAGCCAGTGATTATTGGTGAAAAGAATTTTGCAACCATTTGTTTCAGCGCCTTGTGTGCACATCTGCAGCTTTGCTTCATGGTTATTGGTAGAAAGCTTTGATGCAGAGAACGCTCACTCATTTGACTGTGCCAGTCATAACAAGGTTACAGCAACATCACGCGTCTGTGATTTGTGGGTAGAACGCCGAGACACTGAGGGTTAAAATCATACAATCACTGACTACGATGCACAGCTGCAGATGTGCACATACGGCATCGAAACAAATTGTTGCAAAATTCTTTTCACTGAAAATCACTAGGTAAGTTAAGAAAAAGTCCCTTCAGTTCTCGGATTGAGTGTAAGTCTGAGAGTCTTGAGGAATTTTCGAAGGAGTCTTGTTACGATAGTGGGCGGGAAACAAAGAGACGAGCTGGGAGGTCGGCTACGCTTTCTTCACGCTTCATTCTGCTCGGAAGGAAGAACACGCCAATTTCAATTTATTCTGCGGATAATTAACAGCACGAATAACCTAAGGGGAATATCTTAGTACAGCCGTAAATCTTTCATGACATAAAGGCGCTGCTTTTATCCGAACTAACGCTCCAAAAATCTTGGGCTGGCGTTTAATTTTATATACTATTTATTTTCTTGACCACGCAAAAACACCGAGAAATCGAAACAAATGTCTTCCCTTTGGTGAAATTAGGAACAGACCACTTTTGTGAAACAATTATTAACTTTTTCTTTATTTAAGACTGAGGCACGTTTAAAAAACGAGTTTACAGCGCTACGACGTCACGAGATAGTTTGAGTTCCTTTCCCAAGTTGTAAAAATATCTGTGATCTTGTAGTTTATTTTGCCTAGTCTAATCTACTATATCCAGTTTTCCGTCTTTGTTATAAAGTTTCTTAAATTATCAGGCATTAATATTCTGTGTTTTAACTACAATTTTGTAGCGTTTTCATCCCAATTTAATGTTAATTAGTAATAATTTATGTTCTAGATGGCAATAATCACGCTTATTGTAATTTCATGTTTTTCTTTCATTATAAGCATCTTAGAAAGTTTTTAATGTTATGTTGTAATTGACTGATTTTCTGTTTTCGGTAGTTAAGTGTAAGAGAAGGTCGTTACGCCTTAACTTTGTTACTTGTGAAAATAAGTTGTAAATAAAATAAATCAAATGAAATACATAGACACAGTGAAACCTATTCTTTGTAGCGATGATAAAAAACACCGAAAGAAATTTTACCACAAAGATTTACATTAAACAATGTTAACAATTCCAAAATCTTTGAAACCATTACCGTAACCTTTAAACATAAGTTTTCTTTGAGGTAATAATATTTTTGTGGAAATAAAGTGTTTTTAGATTGCAGGTGTTCTCAGAGCATTTTAATCGTAAATAAAAATTATTTGAAAACCTTCTGTGCAAATAGTTATCCGTATTATACAAGCCAAAACCTTAAGTATGTATTAAAACAGAAATACATATTTTCTGAATAATCTTCTCAATGCAAGCTAAATTAGCATACTGATAAATCTAATGCAATCGCCACATTCCATACAAAATATTGTGCCGTACGTTTGAGTAAAGATGAAAGCTATTTTTTAACGTTTTTCGGGATTCATTGGTTAATATCTGCAACTCAAAATTTATATCGTGAAAAAATTCTTAGTCACAAAACTGAATCGAACGTGTGATTTTATTAATGAAAGTATTAATATTATTTATGCAAGTTTATTTCCTTGGATAAACACAGAAAAGTAGGTGCGATGATGTAATGCACGTTTTATAATTAGAGACAGGAAAATTTCGCGGTTTCCCTGACATGTAGGCTAGCCGCCAAGAAAATATGTGTGTTCAAGCAGACAACAGCTCTTCATTGGCTGCTCGCTGACACAGTGAAACATGCCCGCATTTAGTTACATTGTTATTATTGGCTCTTCGACTTCAAGGATGTGTCAAATAAGTCAACGGCCAGTTGTGCAAGTAGAACGAACAAACCGTAGCTGTGATGTTTGAAAGAGTTTTGCAATGGGGATGTATGACAAGGTGAGTATTCATGGATATACGCCATTGCTTGCGGATGTTGCCAAGTCGCAGATAAACCCACAAAAACATAAAACTACAAAGAAAATCAAAACAGCAACAACATTAGGAAAAAATTACTTAAATAAGACCAGATATGGTCGTTGTCAACACACACATAAATAACTCCAGAATATGAATATAGTCAGTGTATGATAATAGAGACTAACAAATACAGACAGAACAAAGCATATGAACAGTACAACGATGATGGACAAAAAACGACGAGGACAACACAAATGAACACAGCGACAGAAAAGATTGTAGGCGAGACAGCACAACAAAAACAACATAGACGAGGATAGTGGGTTCTCTTCGACGACAACAGATGCGACGTTTCGGGAAGTGAAATCTGTTCACGTCTTTAGGCACACGAACAGTCCGACGATCACGAGCAGACTGACTGTGACGACTGGAAAAACAAAGGTCTTCTGATTGGTCGCGCAGCTTGTAATAGGCTTATATGCTGCAATGATGACTTGTTGTATAGCAGAGTTTAGTACGAAATGCTAGAAAATCTATTTCAAAGCGGTTTCATTTTAATTAAAGGAATCCAAATATTCTTTAATTCTATACTTTGTTGGCCGAATACATTACTATTACTGACAATGAAAGCTGATTATTTTATTTTTCTTTTAGTCTGGTTAACTTCCACAGCGATAGGAGATGCATCATCCCACAGTATTTTGTGACTGTTCTCCCAAGCATATTCGGCAAGTCTCGATTTGTCAGTTTCACCCTTCTTAGTATTATTTTGGTGTTCTTTAATCCGAGTGGTGAGAGGTCTGCCAGTTTCTCATATGTACATGCTTCCATATTCACAAGGGATTTTATACACACTTCTGGGTTTTAATTTTTCTGTTCTGGGTTTCACTTTGGTTACCACGGTTTTGAATGTGGAAGTGGAACGAAAAGCTGTTTGTAGGCCGTGCTTGTTGCCAAGTCGTCTTATTTTTCTGATAGACCTTGAATATATAGTATCACTAAAGTTCCCACTGGTTTTTCATCTGATTTCTCTGTACTGGATAAATATTTACTGTGGTTTATGGATTTCTCTATGGTAGAAATTGGATAATCATTCGCCCTGAGTTCATTTTCTAAGTGGTTAATCTCCTCAGTTTTTTATGTCTTGTCTGGTCACCACGGCGCAACGGTAATTTCTTGAACTTGCATTCGGGACGACCTGGGTTTCGAGTCGGCCATCCTGATTTCAGTTTTCCATAGTTTACAGAAATCGCTCCGGGCGAATGCTGGGATGGTTTCTTAACAAAGGCCTTGGCCGACTCTCCTACTAGTTCCTGTCATTTGAACTCGGCCTTTTACGATCTGCGATTCATTTTATAAAACTGCTCCTTTATTGGGCATTTAAATTTACGCAGCCCGTCACTCACTAATGATTAAACTCTTAAAAGTCTTAGTAATTTGAATGATTAAACTGAAATTGCAGTTCTTTGCGAGGTACTTGTCGTCGCGTCTAGTGTCCGATAGAGACGTGGCCTCGACTGTATCAGTGCGGCAGTCGCAAATAACGCAATAATTCAAAAGTTCTCTTAATCTCATCAAGATTTTATGTGCTACAATCGTTCCGTTTTAGGACGTCACTTCAGAAAGGTTCCCGCGGCAAAGTTTATCAACACTTATTTGTCTGCGAAACAACTATTACATCAAACTAATGTGACTCTATTCCCAATACGAATCGTGAAAGTACAATTAAATCGGTCAACTTCCTCACAATTAAACTTTCGCAAATTATCCCATATCGATCTATAATTGGCAGCGCGAGCGTCTCTTTCTAAGGCCCCCGCGAACTCCTGCCCCGATCGAAACTTTCAAAAATTTTATCAACTGAAAATGTAGCTGTTAATGGTATCGATGACTTATATATATATATATATATATATATATATATATATATATATATATATT
>PNEQ01037445.1:0-39533 GCA_003012365.1 Medauroidea extradentata
GGATATTCGTCGTCGGGTTTGTAAGGACGGTGGACAGCGAGCTCGGGGTCACCGGAGTGTGGACTTTTCGGGTGATCGCGGCCGGTACCTACAACATAATTAACGTCGTGACCGATCAAAAGCCGCCGGAGGAAGCGCCTATTCTTTTCGTCGAAAGAAACTATAAGTATCTACCTCTCGTGACGCAACCCGCAGTGCGCGAGTCCCTTAGGCCGATTTAAAAAGAAACTTCTTTGTTATTTTATTTCAATTAGAGCTAGCCGGGCATACTACAACATTACTTAATACGAACCCAATCATCCAACATTAATCACGTAAGAGACAGAGCATCGACACCTCTTATCATAACCAAACGCGGGTCACGAGCACCATCAACAGGAAGTCGCAATTTGCAGGACTCAAAAATCACAACAAAACAAGATTACAAAATAGTTTTTGAAAACTTTGCCAGCAAACATGTGGCTCTCATATTGCATTTCCGGTTGACTAATTATGACAATGTAATTTTATTGTTAACTTCGATACCGACCTGAGGCATCATTTAGGGGGCACAGGGGGGGGGGCTGGCCGCCCCCCCCCCCCGGATTTAGAATTTTAAATGTATAAAATATATTTTTGTATTTCGTTATTTAAATAATACTAACTTAAGCACATAAAACAGAAGTTTTATTCTTAACGTTCTTAATTTACACATACTTAATGAATAAAAAAAATGAAACAAGGTTACTGTCGCCGAAAAAAAAATCTTCCCTCCCCCCTCCCCCCAAAGAAAAATCTGAAATGACGCCCCTGATACCGATGCACGAGATAGCACCAGTGTTATAACTGAACGTAGCTATGCAATATGGAACCAAGTGCTAATAATACCATGGTAGTTGGTTCCCTATTGTATGACTATGTCCCGATTGGGTGGTAGGGCTCGTCCCCCAAAATGCAATATATCTTTTTTTTTTAATGCAGAAAAGTTTCGATAAACATCGTCCTGTAGAGGAGGAAGAATATTTCCGCCCATCTAACTTGATACAATAAACATCCGTCTAGATGCTGCATATTTATTTCATATCAAAAGCAATTAATGTTCACTACACTTAACATGAAAACTAACAGGACGTATTAAAACCATAACAAACATAGGTTGGCTAGGAAAATCACAGCGGCACTCACACAAAAAGTTATATGCTGATTTGTATAAATTCATATGTTCACAATCAATTTCTTCCGCACACAGAAGTGGCACATATGAGAACAAGGACAGGATATTAAAGCTGATACGTAGATTCAATGAATAGCTGAAATTGTATTTCCGATGTATGGAAATCATACCACTTCAGAGAACAAATGAAGATCTTACTGGTTAAGGGCGTACGCCTCTACAAATTGTCTAAAAGGGCAGCGTATTTACTTCACGTTTTAAGTTTACTAATAATTACGGTTATTAATCCACCATACAACTAAGTGACTTATAGGGAACGTACGTGTTTGAAACGAAATAATCTGCTAACAATGTCGTAAATTTCCAATGAAGCTAACTTTAAATTGAATTTAAACTTCAATAAATTTTAGGGTAAATCATAGTAAAATTTTGGTCACGTTAGTTAACCAGTTTTCAAGCGTTAGGTTATGAAAGTACAATAAAAATGTCGGTTTGCAAGTACACGGCAGGCTGGAATCCCTTCTGAGGAACACGTGTGTCTCAATATAGTGGTCTTGATTGTTCAACTGATGTTCACCGCGTTCTTCCGAGAATCGCGTACAAATCATGTGATGCGTATCACACACGAAAAGGAATCTGAACTGGTCATATTGCCAGTTGATCTCTATTAGAGTTTTGATCGCATGGTGTAATGCAGTACGGAGCAAGCAAGCTGTACACTTCCGCGGTTACACTTAACGACCAGACTGTTATTTAAAACAAGAACGTTAGTTTTGTAGGGCAATGTTAACAAGAAGTTATTCAATACGCTAATTTTGTTTACGTATAATATTCATTACCATGTATATACAGAGCGCGTACAAGCTTGAGTGATTAAATATTGTACTTACGAGGTTTGGTGCGATACATCTACATACAACCTGTTGTAAGGAAGATCCATAAAATTTAGTAAATATTATTTATTTTATTTATTAACTTACGCGTCCTCGGAACAACAGAAGGCATTTGTTGACGCATAGTGGTGCGTGGAGAGGGAGGGGGGAATAGAATCGCACAAAGCCTGTATTATAGGCCAATTACAGCATTCGCCTGCAATGGATTTCGGGAAACTCTAGATAAAAACTGAATCAGAATGGTCGGACAAGGAATCGAACGCACATCTTCCCAAATGCGAGGCGTTTCATCAGTACGTCATTATACATAATCTAATATTTTTTTGTACACTATTTCTTTTTCAGATATAAGATTCACATAAAATATTAATTTACTAGCGGTATAAATTGTTCCACGGACGGACAGAAGCTCAACATGTATATTTTATACGAACGTACAGCGGAAATTGTGAGTTGTATGAGATAAAGCGAATCTTCAGCTGCATTTATCGCACAGTGAATTTTTTTTAGGTACAGTTACAAGCAAAATCGGGGAAATTATTATCCAGAAACATACGCATGAAGTACGTGGCAAATTTCAAATGTGGTAGAAACGTGGTAGATGTATCGTTGAAACTGTGATGTAGTCCCACCACAACCTCTCTTCCCAAACAAACGATGCCGCCGACTCCAACATACAGGGTCGTTAGCCACTTGTGAAGCAGATGGTCGCTCTGAATAATCACCTCCCCTGCGTGTTTTTTTTGCGTCGCTGTCATGAATGTGCAAAAACTCCTCACATCTGTGCACAAGACCCAGTAAAAACACTCGCTCAGCAGAGCTGCTGCAAGCGGCGGCGTGACATTTTACAATACTAGCTCCATGATTTTAGAGTTGAAAAGTATTTTTGAAATTGTTTTTTTTTTAACCAGTAAGTTTTCTATAAAAAGGAAGATGTGACGAATTCACAACACAGTAAAATTTTTTTTTGTACTTTTACGTTTACAAAAAAAATTCTGTAACACTACAAAAATGTTTTGTAATATTTACAAAAAACTTGTACTTTTAAAAATTTCTTTGTATATTTACAAACACTTCTGTAAATCTACAAACAAATTTTGTATATTTCCTGCTAATATTTGGTTCAATTTACAACAACTGTTTGTAGAGTTACACATTTTTTTTGGAAACTAGTTTCCAATTTTTTTTTTGTAAAATTACGAAATGTTTTGTAAAATTTGTCTAGTCTTCAGTGTTTATTTTGTTTCAAATCGAAAAAGTTACTCATAACCTATTATTTTACTAGTTCCTAAAGGTGTACACAATTTTTATAACCATTTTAAAAGGTTTCGGACATCTCACATTTATTACCTGACTGATAATGTTTTGATAATAGTTTACAAGGTTTTCCTTGTAAATGTACAATTTTTTTTTTACTGTAAATAGAGAGACTTTGTTATTGACAGTGCACTGACAGACACATTACGAAGGTGTCAAGAAGAGAATTGTTACATTTACACTAAACACAATTACGTAATTATTTATTCCCTAGACTAACTATTCCACGCGAAAGCTTAGGCGTGAACGAGGCCTAGAAGTGCGGAAGCGATAAGGACGACACAGCACGCGCATCTAGACACAAGCCACTCAACTGGAGTGCGGTATTTTCGCCGACAACTCGACATTCAGTTGCGACCCTATCATTTTATGGCGTAGTATTAAATATAAAGGTGTATATCCCACGCCAGTGCCTGTTGTAAAAATTCTGTCCCAAAATGTTCACATATGAACAGGACCGCAAAAATACTCATTTTCGCCATGTTAGGCAGCGTAAAAATAAACTTAGAGGCATGGAGAACTTGTGATGGATATACTCGTGTGTAACGTTCTTTGAATGATATTCCTAAGAAGACATAATTAACACTCACTGAGCAGTTTCCATGTAAAAGCAATTGTTGTCTTTGCCACGTTCGTTTTACGCGCAAATGTACTCGGCTGACTGTCCACTCGCGTAATATAATTATGTGTACAAGTCTTAATTATATAAGATTTCTAGAATTTGACAGTTCTGAAGACTATCATGTGTGCACAGTTCTAGAAAAATACTTTTTATTTTGATATACTAAATAGTTCGTCAATCAGCTTTGTTAGTCAGAAAAACACCTGGTAGAGGGACACGTTGCTTTATCCTTTGGAACAGTCGTAAAAAAACGATGCCAACACAACTGTAAAAAATGAGGTAGTGGTCAAACCACTCGCCTCACATCATGACGATACGTGCAGGTTCCCGACGGGGTGGTGCGGGTGGTTCCACATCTGCAAGTACCAAACGGCGGGTTTATCTCAGGGTTCTCACGTTTCCTACGTTTTCGCATTCCCTCATTGCTCCACCACTATCTCATCAGCGGGTTTATTTTCTGGTAGAGTTGCCAGCCCTACCTTCACCCCGGCTTCATGTTATGTATGGTGACCCAGTCTGAAGATATTTACATTTGTTTACCCCACGTATTAGAAACTTAAAGAGTGCATGGTATACAATTCAGCGCCTGAAGCTTTAGTTTAGAATTGTAGGTTCAACAAAGCCAATAATAATAAAAAAAAAAAAAAAAAAAAAAAAAAAAAAAAAAAAAAAAAAAAAAAAAAAAAAAAAAAAAAAAAAAAAAAAAAAAAAAAAAAAAAAAAAAAAAAAAAAAAAAAAAAAAAAAAAAAAAACATCCCAGACAATAGTTTTTGCCAACTTTCTGAGCAAATTTTTTTCTCGTTTAACGTATTTCTGAAGCACCATCTCTAACGCCGAAATCTCGTAAATTTAATTGCGGCGCAAGAGATCACACTTAAAAACTGCATCATTCCGAGTAAATTTTTGCTAATAAAGTTGGTAAATATGATTATCAAGGATTGCTGTTTTATAGTTTTTCTATATCGACTTTCAACAAGCACAGATCTCAATTGAAGAATGCAGCGCATATTTAACTATCACGCCCTCTTCTGACGCAGGCTGTCAATGGCTCATCCAATTTCAACAGCCGATGACAAAGAAGGGGAACTCCACAAGATTGGCAGGAAACTTGACTAGGCTGACCGCTAGATAGCCTTGCACGACGATTTTGATAACACATGATTAGAGATTATGCTATATCTAGAGACACTGGAAAATCGCGGAAATAATTAACATTGTCTCCAATGAACTGTAGTATCTCAATCGTGACACGTGTGAACAGTTTTCTGGCAAATCACACATGTTCTGTGTTCAAACTGAACAGTTCTAATTGGGTTTGTAGAAGAGGGACACGGTGCTTCATATAAACGATAGCCAATATATGTGCAAAACCTTCAGTGTTAAACATAGCGTGTTGGAGTCTAGCAAACAATCAACTTTTCCCGCGATTTACCAGTGTCTCTAGCTATATCGCGAGAATATTTTGTGCCAACATACACTTGAAAACGCTGTAGTTAATTGCAACACATGGTTGGGTTATGTACGTCTGACACAACATAGCTGTCTGCAGAACAAATAACAGGCATCAAACATTACACTAGCGAGATTCTTACTGGCTCAGTCAAATAGGGCAACAGCTTCACGTATAAGCGAAAGCCAGTAATCTTGTGGTAAACTGAACGTGAGTTGAAATCGAGCAGACAAGTCAAGTTTTCCCGCGATAAACCATAATCTCTACCAACGACTAAGGGAAGTGTCAGGTTCAGGGCACTCCCTAGATAGGCTGCGTTTGTGTGTACAAGCAGAAAATCTATTAAGAGATAAGGATGGGGTTGACCGGCGTATTTATTGCACATCGCCTCTCCGCGCAAGCCACTCAGCTGGCGCACAATGCTTTATTATTATCCTTTTTGCTACGGGTAGAGACAGGAAAAATTCACAGGTTCACTGACATGTAGGCTAGTCTCCAAGAATATCTGTGAACTCAAGTAGTCAACAGCTGTTCCTTGGCTGCTCACTTTACATGTTTACGTCAGGGTTTGGTCCCAGAAAACAACGACGCAAATTGAAACGACTTCAACTGAGTCAGACAAGCCTCACCCACACCCTACAGCCAAACATTTTCCGGACATACGAATGTCAACTCTAACTCTGGCATGTAAGAAAATCGGAAAATCCTACATAAATGGATTAACACTGTTATTCTGAATCAGTGACTATTCAAACAGAAAAATAGATACTCAAACATCAGCGACGTAAATCGAGCATGATTGTATATACACATATATATTTATATATATACATATATTTCAATGCCTTATGCACACATCTGCAGCTCTGTGTCATTGTTATTGGCAGCGTGTCTATGCTCAGACACGTTACCTATTTGACTGCAGCAATCTAAAGTCGGTTATTATGACATCACACGTCTGTGATTCGCCAGTAGAACCCCACGGCAAGTAAGAGTTAAAACATCCAATCACTGACCTTGAAGCTAAGCTGCAGATGTGTACATAAGGCAATGAAACTAAATGGGGTACAAACATTTTCGCCACAACATCGTGGCTTCACGAATTTGTTCTTATGTAACGAATACAGCATACGTTAACATCACACCATGTCTGTTCAATGCATTTGTGGATCTGCCACATGTGTTATGTGAGTCCATACCCGATTACAATGAGCGAGATGTTTGTTGCTTCCATGCTAGGTGCATAAATTGAAACCATTATGCACATACCTCGCGAACGGCAACGTTTAGAGGGGTGACAAACGACAAGTTACGTATGCATAGTTAGCATGTTGACTAATAATCCATAACCATTCAGACTTCAGCATCACAAAGGTTTATGCAACATCACGGTTGCAAACATTATTTGTTCTACTATGTTAACTTGTGATGGCAGCGACGAGAATCGCAGAGGTTGTACATATCGTCCAATGTCCCATGTCAAATACTTTATGTAGTGTTTACAATAAACATAGGTTTAGGCTTACATTTCAAAGGTGGTCCACCGCATTACGAAATCTCGTATACCATACGTTGCACGTATGCTTAGTTTCAATTTTTTAATAATGAGTATGCGGGTGGAGTTTGTTGGTGATTTTCAGACCAATACGGACATTTTACAGTTAATTAATGAAATAAGACGTGTATACGTGATACGAGACGAGACATTTGAGAAACTACCCCCTTAACTTAATTTTATAACACAAATAGCACCCACAGTAATTTTAATGTGTAAAGTGTCGTGTAATAGTAATGCAGTGTCCGTCTTTCATCATAGTTACACGTCACGTGTGTAGTGGATTGCCTACCTGTCAGGCTACGCGCTTTCTGTGTTGAATAATGTCACCACGAATTTCTCGCAAACTGTTCACCTGAGGGTGTTCGGACAAGACTACTTTTTTTTTGTTAATTTTAACGTGCTGTAATAAATACATTAAAAAAAATCTCTTACAAATGTTTGCTAATAAGTTTCAGGCAAACACAGGGAAGCAACCTCCATTTCCACAATGAAGGGGGTTGATCTTTCCAACCACATTTCCCGAGGAGAATGAGCTCCATTATACAAAACACTATTCGCCTATTTGTTACTTAAATGCAATTAGTTTCTAAAACATGTTATGTAAGTCATTTCAAAATCCGAATTTTGGGGGCACACAGCTCCCGTAATAATCACTTTCGGGTAAAATGGTTCGTACATTTTCCTCTTATTTTTTCCTAAGGAATCACCTGCTAGCGTTCGTTGGCGTTATTAAGACTCACCCTGTGTGTGTACGTGTGTGTGTGTTATATATATATATATATATATATATATATATATATATATATATATATATATATATATACACACACACATACATACATAAATTCGTGCGTGTGTGTGTTTGGCGAACTGTTTTTTTTTGTTATAGTCTCTCATTTTCGGCCGTGGCAACGAAAACTGGTTATTCATCAAGAAAAGAAAAATTTTTCTCCAATGTGTTATGAAGGCAGCCCAAATCAGATATTAATAAAATATAGCGTTCTGTTATCTGCTGATTTGAGATGGAAAAACAATCACTGATTGAGAATTGCACAAGATGTCCGTTATTGTATATGTAAATATCCTAACACGCAATATACAGTATTACGTTTTTCAATCGTCTCGTAGTTTTGATGTTTTCAAAACACACGTATAGGCTGTTCACTATAAACTGAACACTCAGCCGAACTTGTAATTAATTAAAAATATGTTTTATTGTACCATTAGATGTTAACTTTTGAGAGCGGTGAAATGCTTACACTGCTTTTTAGTTACATGGAATTTTTCATATTAAAATAGTAAAGATAACAGTAAAACGTCTGAAAGAAAACTTTATACAGTGATCACATTATCGTGAACGGCCTATAAGAAAGCTACTTTGCGTGAAGAAGTGCGGGGATACAGCGCAGGTTGGCTGGGGCATCGGTCAGCCCTCCAGACTGATGGACTAGTGTGGACACCCCTGACGGCGCGCGTCAGATGTCTCATGAAGCGTGACTGTGGCGCGTGAAACTAGACGCCCGCCCTGACAGGACGTCTCAGTTACGCGGTCAGCATTACGTGCGCGTGTGTGCCTCCTGCAGTCATCTCCCGTGACCGCTAGCTGCCGAGACTTACCCTCTCTCAGCATCCGTCTAGACTCTAGAGAACACGAGAGACAGATAGACTATAATACTAGATCGCCCTTCCTTCCTCCAAAAGTAACAAGCTCTCTTGCCACGCTCGTGTTACATCACACACAGCATGCAATATCCTCTGGCAAAGTCGCACAACTTTAATACCCACACCGTAAAAACTGCCTCGAGTATCTTTTCAAGGTCATCGTGCTTTTGTCTCTCCAAAAAAATTAAATAGCTTGGTATCCCTATTGAGGTAGGCTGTATAGAATAGAAATATTATAGGTGGTACACCTAAGGCACGGCGGGGAAAATACTTTATTTCCATGCGCCATCTCGTAAATGTATAGAATATGTTAAATTATACATATATGTACGTATTCTCAATTTATACAGACGAGGGGGGATGAAGAAAGGTGTCCAATATTTCCAAGCCAGTAAGATGCAAGGACCCTGCCCCTAACAACTCGCACACATACGCACCCAACAGTACACAAAGCCTTTCTGAAAATCATTGTTTGATATTGTTAGATAATATCAGCATTTTAGCGAATTCATAATAGCGTGAAATCTGTAGTTTCATTATCGACTCAGTTTACTAATTAACATCTACATTACTTGTCAAGTTAAGATCTGTGGAGAGAGAGCGCAACTGTAAATTGTTTAATTTATTAAATATGTATATTTAAATACAACCATCTAGATGCTTTACGTTACGACTGTAAGCCATGCTTAGGGATGTATTTAGGGGACTGTTTATATGGAATATGATTGTACATATTAAATAATAAGGATAACATTGACGCCCACATTAAGTGCCTTATCGTCTCTACGCCCAAGACAACTTGCTGGTATGCAATGTTGTGACGTTAGAAAGTTATCGTATTTAAATTAAAATGCTGAAATACGAAATAAAAAATTAAAAAATTCAAGATTTGTGTAAAAGTACAAAAATATTTTATTTTGTAGTTTTACAAAAAAAAGCTTGTAGCCAACATCATCGTTAATTGCCCTCCCCCCATTTTTTTTTTTCAAGTCTCTAAGATGGGCGTTCTTGAACCGTATTACAGTAGCCAAACGGACACATCATCCTTCAATAGTGACAGAACTCTTCTGGTTACGAACCCAAGGCTTTTTAGCTAAAGTGCTGTAGCGCTGGTTTTGTGGAAATCCAAAGTAAATTCCTTTGTAAATTAAGGGCCTAGCGAGATTTTACCAATGAGTATGTTCTGTATAGTTTTTGTCACTAATTCACATATTGCAGTCAGTATCAGCCAATCACACGACACTGTATGCAGTAGCAAATATCAATTCAAACCTCTTAAATAGTTCCGTAGATATTTTTAAGCAAAATGTTTTGTAACATAGAGACCAGATAACCCTGTTTAAGTTATACTTTACAAACCAGAGCAGTTAAAAAACACGTGAGAAAACTTAGCTAGTAACGACCGAATTCACTATATTTACCGAACACTGTATTCTAGTTTCAAGTTATCACTGGCCATGCTGTCCTGTGCTACGGTTTTCGTGATAATTATTTTTTTAACTTAAACGAGAGCAGGTATAAAAAATCTGCTAAGCAGTTTTGCTCAAAATAGTTTTCATCAAGTTCGCTAGTTTTTTTTTTTTTCAAGATAGCAAATATTATGGTTTCTGCTAATTACGTAATTAACAAAATTTGTATTGTTTGACTTATTATTCGAAACCGCACAACTTCTTGTCTTGAAAAAAATAGCTATAACGACCAAAACTTTTTTGAACAATACCACCAGACAAATTTGTGGTATTTTCTCTCGTAGAATCTTAAAAATAATAACTACGCGAAAACATTACAAAGAGGGTTTCATATTCATACAACTTTAAACTTAAACTATGATTGCCTTTGTAAAGTCGGAACGGGATAAAGTGAGTACTACTCAAATAGCCCTGCTAAATTCATACTTTCAGCCAATTTGTATTTTTCCGCGCGTAACGGCTAACGACAGGAAATGTCGAACATCCCTGGACACGTCACTTGGATTTAGCGCGTGTGAGATACATTGTGAAGTCGGTGGGAGTCTATACAGTTTGATAAAAAAAATTAATTAATTACATAAAATTATGTTGATTTCGGTTTGGTTTGCTCCAGTATTGTTGTATTTAAATAGGAAAATATACGGAACTATATTGCGTGATTTAGCTGCCAACCACATAAGCATTAAAACAAGTATAGTATATGTCAAATTATAAGCAGTAACGGTTACTGATATTTTTCAAAGGTTAAATTTTAAGTGCTCTCTTTATCCCTAACGACATATAAGTATGTATTACATTTTTCCTTGCCTTTTTACTCAATACACATTGGTTCTACATATTATTGTTAAATAATTTGCTGTACACGTAACAACATAATTTTATTTAAAGAGGGAAATACACGAAAGTACATTCGGCAATATGCTGCCGACCATACGGGGAGTAAGGTCAGTAAGGTCACTATTGTTAATGCTGTCTTACAAACAGTAACGGCTTGTGATTTTTATTTATTTATTTTTCAAATGTTAAATCTTCAGTGCTCACATTATCCCAAATGGAATATATTTGCATTTTTCTCTCATCACTGATGCCAATGTTTGGGACGACGTTGAACACATCGGTGATGTCATGTACACATATTTACTCGGAGGTTACGACTACGAGGCTGGGCATGGGCTGGCCGGTGACAGCGGGAGACGGCGCGCGCCGCAGGAGTTCCTTCCTCTATGGCGGGGCCCCTCCTCACGGCAACCAACGACCTCGATGGCGACAGCGGCGCTGCGGGCGGCGGGCGACGCAAGCAGGCGCGGCGGGGCGGGTTTGCCGCCAGTGTGGCGAGTGCCGGCCGCGCGCGCACAAGTGAGAGATAGCAAGCCAGAATGTGAAGGATGACCGCGGAGCTCGCCGTCCTGCTGTCGGCGCTGCTGCTGGGCTGCGACGCCACCGGCCGGACGCTGTGTGACGCCCCGCACTGCAAGTGCGACAGTACCACCCTGCAGTTCGGCCGTGTCTCGTGCTCCTGCTCGGGCGCACAGGCTCAGGTAAACAACCCAGCTCACTGGGTACTTCAGTCCCAAGAACGTAGTAGTGCTCTTATCTGGTAGTTGTGTGGTCCGCTACACCTTTCCATTAGGTTTCCAGTCTTCTGTAGCTTCCAACGTCGTTTCGGTCCACGAAGTCCATACTAGCTCTCCACCTTTTTACCTTACGGCAACCGCTTGAATGGCACTATTTTGCACCTAGAAAATCCAAATTGTACGGGGGAGGAACCCCGAACACACCGCTTTATTGGGTGAATCGGCGTCACTTTATAACATTCTCGAATTCGGGACCCCCTCCCCTTTAACTAAGATCCTGGCTACGGCCTTGCATGCTTGCAGTTAGCATATGAATTGTTCACGGCCAAGAAACGATTTTTGAAGACCACCGTAGTAATAATAGTTTTTTTTTCTTCGTGAAACCAACGACAGCAATACACCACGCACATTTCTTATATTGCTCTGTGTAGTAATTCATTGAAGGCGAGGACAATGGATTTCAACGCGAGTAACGAATACACGGGTTTCACGAAAATCGAAGCTAAGTTTCTGAAATGACGCACCGGTTGTCACAAAAAGTGCATTCTTATGCGGACTACACTATAGAAGGATAGTTTGACCCTAAGATCATCTATGAGATGCTGCCACAGGAATAACATTCTTGTTGGCAGTGCAATGCAGTCGGTTCGGTCATTTCACCCCTGCAATATTGCAGTCAACGCCACACATGTAGTTTCCGTTTCTACCGTAAAAACTGTTGGAGGACGCCCTATCGATCGCAGTCAGTACCACGGTCTATGTCGATCAAATTTTATCGTAACGTACGTGCCAAATACAACGCTAATTTGAGGACTGTTAATACATCGGACGTAGTCCATCGACTGGTCAGCTTGACAGATAAGGACGAATAAGCGCGCGTCTCGAATACTTCCACAACCGAAAGCAACACGTCAATGAAATGGTTTAAAGTTCTTAGGCACCTGTTATTTATGTCTTTCAGTAATGACACAAGCCTAATAAATAAAAGGCACTCGTAATTGTCTACTGATTTACGTGCTTCAGCACAAATTGGTTTGCCTTCAGGTATAACAGAAATGAAAATAATTATAATGCCTACTACAGTGCAAGAGAAATATACAGCGAACTAGCAGAATTTTGTAGTAATAAATTGACTAATGGAAAGAAAAATTACATGTCAGTGTAGTTGAAGTTTGGTATGCTGCAAATTAAGAGTTTACTTTACAAGAAATTGTGGCAGCCCTGCCTGAGTATTGCGCATCTGCACTTGTTGAAATTGTAAATAAGAATTATAAGTTACGTGTGAAAAAAATATAACTAGTATATCACTTTCACTATAACAGACGTCGCCAACATACGTTACAGTTCAGTAATACATATCGGATACGTTACTATTTGGAACTAAGTTTGATAGAACACAATCTCGCAAAAAATAGCGTTTGAAATAACTTACGTAATTGTGGAATGCGAGGTCAAATACAGCAAACGTAGGTATATATTTTCTGCATTGAAAATGGTTTGTATTTTAAAATTTGTACTTGCTGGAAAGATACATTAGTTATTGATTTGGTCAATTACAATTATGAACTATAGGCCTATGTTTACGGTTACATACGATACCAAATTGTTCAGTTTGGATTTCTATCGCAATAACTTATGTTAAAAGTGTCATCCCAGTTCGTTAGTAACGGAAACAACCTGATATAAGGTAATAGCCTCAACTAGTGTACATTGGTTTTTCAACCACTGTTGGACCTACCGACCGGTGAACTACCGCAGATGCAGACGCAGAAAAAACCACCGTGTTACCTGATGCCTTGGTCACCTGTATGGACATCTTGGGAATGGTCGTATCATTTTAAACCGTAAACATGTGTCGCGAATCCGAAAAATACTCTACGGAAACACTATACTAAATATCTTATCTTTAATACATATAACTTAATCGTGAAACGTACTTGTTTGCAAATTTTTCTCGCAAAAAAAATGTTAAAAATAATACAAACGAAGCACACATGAACAAAACTTTCCTCGGAAGTTATGCACATCATGTGGCAATATAAATCGAACGTTAAATATTGGGTAGCTAATACCAGCCACAAAGCAACAATTGCTGTCTCAACGTCAAAAGCACGTGACTTGAATCCATTGTTCGTACACGTATTTTGAAATAGTCTTACACGATCTCTGGCTTAAAGCAATTTGTGTATATTCAAACAGGAGTTATCCGAAAATTAAAGCACTGGTCGTTTGGAAAAGTATGCACATCTCATGAAGACAAGGCCGTCTTCACAATATGCTTTGACCTCGTGTCATCCTACTTTATCAGTGCAAAAAAAAAATATCTCGTACATAATTTGAGCTTATGACCATGTTTCGAGTATTAGCCTACTGTTATACCGGGTGAGCTAGGACGGAGTGTGTTAATGTCGTGTGGTGATAGCTCACAAAAAACTACGTTGAAAATGTGTTTTCAATTTGTCCCTAAAGTGAAAATTGTGGGAGTAATGCTACCTTGAAAATAGACTTTCAAATGACATTTTGATTAAATTTTCAAAAACTACTTAACATTAAATAACGAAACATCGAACAGTGCCTTATAAATGACTTTATTCTCAGTAGTTTAGTTTGGTAATGTAATTGGCTCATCATTGTTCAAATGGGGCACGACACTTTTCTTGTACTCCTAACTTCGGAACACTTCACTGTAATTCTTGTTATGCTACAGAATATTAAAAGGCGCGGGAGATTAATTGATAAAAAAAAAGTTGTCTTGTCAAAAATTGCTAGAGTTAGCAGTTTTCGAATAAATCGTATGTAAAAGCAATGTATTTTTGTAACGCCTGAAATATATGCAGGCGTTGCGGCCTCCTTGCAATAAACGTGTTGCAATTGTTTATTATTGTTGCACTTGCAACGGATTTGTAGCACGAACAGTACAAAAGTAGGTGCACAGTACTGTGAAACTGTTGCACTCTGTGGGCAAGGAAACTGCACCATTTAAATAACACGCACAAGTTTATGGCAATGTTCACAAAATGTCTGGTGACCTAGCTGGCCACGGCGGACTCTTGATACCCTTATCCAGCATGTTGTCCACTAACCCAGCTCTATGTAAACATACATTATCATATATGAAAGAGAACGACTCACCAGTGGTACCAGCATAAGGCACGACATGTACCTTTCCTCGGTTTTGTCTCATCACCTAGGTTTGACCATCGCTTGTGTGCCTATTTTGACCATGCTGTATCACTTTCACAACTCTTTTATTTTAAAAACACGTTACTATATACGATGTCGGGCCCCATTCCGCAAGCATTTTCGAATAAATATAGTATGGATACTCAAAATACTATGACACACCTGGAACAAACAAGTCTGTAATGTTAAAATATAGCCGAGAATTTTCCTACGAAACATCTTAGAAGTAGGGAAGACAGATACGTGGCAGTTTATCTCTGAAATGTTACATAATCTTTTTGTCTGTATCCAACTTGCATTCTTACATATTACGAAGCCTTTGGAATTTGTGAACCTTTGCAAAGTAAACAAAACCGCTAAAGTCGACGAAAAGATTAAGATCAAGGGTTTTAAAGATCGACTCTGAATGGCACAGTTATTTAATTATGTTTATTACAGGTATTTCCTAAAATGCGTTTCCGTGAAACTGGTCAAATAAGTTGTGTGAATGAGAGGTATTTTACGTATAGGCACGAAGAACTAACCTATATACTATTTCAAAAAGTTTTGCATAGCCTGTGTATCGTGCTGGTAGATTATAAACATTCAAACTGGCTGTTTTGGGTGTTCAGTATGTGTTCTCTTACCTGGCGTGTCTATATTCAGTAGCATTTTTAATAATTTGCGGTTCATACGCTTGTACCCAATACCGGTTTACACAGAGGTTTTTGCCCTGCATTATTGGAGCTCAGAAGAGCCACGAAATGTGCAAAAATCTATAGTATTTTTTTTTTTAAAATAGTTATGTCCTACTACAGATAGTAGGAAATAGGTAGAATATTTTTACCACTTTATTTTGTAAACAAGTGTAACACCCGGCGCGTTGAATAATTGGAGGGTGTTATGAAGTTGTTTTAAGGGGGTGTATTAGATAATTTTCTTTATTTTTCAGTTTTCGAGCTATAACATGTATTCTAATTGTTTTATCAATATTTTCTCTTTGACAAGACAAAATATATATTCTTGATAACTGGTTACCATTAATAATAATGGAATCTTTCAATAATTTGCCATGCAGAATCATCGGAAACATAGGTTAACTTTCAAGAATGATTACAAGTCAAATATAAGATGAACATATACCACTATAATATAAAAAAACCACCACAAAAATATCTTGTATACCTCAACATTGCCACATTTACCAAACATATTTTAAAACAATCGTTACTGCAGAACATAATGTAAATTATAGTTAGCATCTAGCTGTGCCCCTTAAAGACGAATCACAAATAATCAGTACGCGCACCATTTATCATTGGCGCAGTCAGATGGATAGACGCCAATTACGACAGAAGAACGTCACGTATGGACATGTCATATTGAAGCTTAACAAGCATTCAACTTGTCCCGCGGCTAAATCAGTGTTCCAGAAGTCTAGCGGTAGAAATGCAACAACATCTCAACAGTTCTGCGCAGGTGCGAGTAGCCGCGTATTACTTGTTATTGTAGTTTACTAACCTAACAAAACCGACCCTTGAATCAGATCATTGCTGGAGGCGGGAAAAATTCACTGCTTCACTGACCTGTGGTCAACCTCCAAGAATATATGTGTACCCAAGTAGTTATCAGCTATGACACAGCCGTATCACATGACTGGGTCTGCAGATGGTAGCGTCGTTATTATTGGCTCAGCGACCTCACATAGTTGTCCAGTAAGCCTATTGTAAAAGTGGCACGAAACTTACAGTTTTTTCAATTATAGCTTTTACCCAAAATAAAACGCGAGTTCTTCAGGTCTTTAATCATAGCATTATTTCATATTTTAAACTAACCTAAAATAATGTAAATTGTTTTAATTAACCCAAACTAATTGCCACCGTGGAAGGGGAATGCTTGCTTAGGGGTGGTCGTTCATGCACGGGTCACCTTTTTGAGGCATGGTTGCATTCCTCCAGCTCTCTTTTCAGAGTCTCTAGTCGTACGTACCCTTCCCCTCGTGCAGGCATACGGAGACTATGCGATCCATGTGTTATCAGTTGTTTACAGTCGCGTCAGGCAGTCGTCAATGTCAAGTGACTAACAGCAGCAAACAAGGGCACATCCTGTTAGTCATTCGCCTCACGTGCGCTAATGAAGCGCTGACCGACCGTGGTGTTTGCTACCCCGGCCAAGACTACTTCGGTCGTGACAATAAAACTTTTACTGCCGCCACTTCCCCGCAGTACGTCGCGATGCCTGCACCTGTGTACATAGCTGGTCGCACTAACCGACATTACACCTCGCACCGCTCCTGATAGGACGTGAGCTTCTGTTACACCTTTCTCTTATTTACAACTCACTGTACCTTTACATTCATGAACTAAAACGTGTCTCCTTGAGCATTTTTTTTTTTTGCTACAGGTGTATACTGTCACAATTACCATATATTGCAGAAAGAGGCAGTAATGATCAACGAGACTTACGGTTAGGCCTGACAGAGGAGAGGGAGACGGGTCACCCCAAAAATAATTTAGGATGGGGTAAAGGAAACCTTCAAAAATTATCTAATAAAATATTAATATTCCTACCAGCTGTAAATCCAAAGGTTATGTATAAAAACAGCTTTAATGGCCTCTATTTTACATATTAAAAAAAATCCGTGGGGTCCTTTTGGACCCCCCCCCCCGAATTAAATTGCTTATCGGCATATCAGCACTGGACATAGGCTACTAGTTCGTCCGTCCCCAAAACCAAACTTTTAACTGCCGTGCACGACAATGGCCTACGTAAATAACAAGCATCGTATATTTAAGTTCAGTAATGTACGCATAAGTAAGCAACATAACACAGGAATATATCATGACTTGATACACAAGTATGTACAAAGTAAATAATACAATATTTACGAGATCGAATGGTCCAGGCATTCTTCGCACTGGTGTATAGAGTCGTTATATTCTATCATCTTCGAGATCACGCAAATTGGCACAAAAACAAAGTAAACACTAGACTGCCGGAACAGTGGAATGAACTATGCGCACAGCGTTAAAAAAATATCGAAGAATTAAGCACTGAACGCGTGTTATGTAATTGTAAATAAGAAAGGTGAAGTACTGAACCTTAAAACAAATTTCTTCATCTTATGGTAAAAAAAAAAAAGTATCTGGTAATGTTTTAACACCGTGTATTTTTATTCCTACTCAGCAACTTTCTTTTACACAAATGTACGTATAAAAACTCTGTCATCATTTAGTAAAATATTTACGTTGACAGCATATGCCTGTTACGAAGCAGATACAATAATAGGTCCGTATTTAGAAAATTCTTTACGAAGATTTTAGCGTTGAATGAATCACGTATTTCCCTTCATGCAAAAGACCAATAAGATAACATAATAGGACTATTCCCAGTTCCTCACTGCACATTAAAGAAATATGCGTGACAAAACACGAGGTGTAAAGCCCTTCGAGCAGCTGCCTGGGATGAAACTAACGACTCCCAGAATGCAAGTTTGGTATGCTTTCGTTTTCACAAAGCAATCTCGTTGAGGAAAATAATAAAGTTGTTTTAAGTGAGGGTTTGATGGGGAAAAAATCTCCGATAGAAATACAACCCCCAAAACTGTCGAAATCACGTGTCCGGACAGTGACTTGGACAGGTGTTTGCATTCCGGACTCGTGCTTTGAAAAGTCGGTAAAATAATTCGAATGGACAGTGTTCGCAATATCATATGAAGTCTACTAAAAATTCACAAGCATGTGTTTGTGACATTATTCAAACATTTACAATTTTATTATTGCCTAGTAACTAGAAGGCATTATACAGGATTGCAAATGTTGTACGCTGCATTTTACGTACACAATATGGCAACATAGCACAGTTATTCTCCTCTTGCGCCACACAAATAGCTTGTTACTAGTGTTCTGTCCATCCTATTACGAATGCAGGTTTATACGAGCAGTCAAGACATGATTCTACGTTTACTCAACGTAACATCTATATATATATATATATATATATATATATATATATATATATATATATATATATATATATATATATATATATATATATATAAATGAAAGCTGACTGATTGACTGACTGACTGACATATCAAACTGCAGCCCAAACCACTGGACCTAGAATCGTGAAATTTTTTGTGGGGGTTCCCTTCAGGTCGTAGGCAAACACTAAGAAGGGATTTTTCGAAATTCGACCTCTAAGGGGGTGAAAAGGGGTGAAATGTGTTTCCGAAGAAACGTCGATAGAGCTCGAACCCGACGGTCAATCATCGTGATTTTTACTTTAATAGGACACTCGTAAAAATGCATATTAGCCAATTTAAGGATTTTTCGAAGTTCAACTTTTAAGGGGCTGAAAAGAACTTAAATGTGTTTCCAATCAACTATCTATATCTATCGAACCCTTCGGGATAGAGAGTTGATATTCACTTCAAAATATTGCTTACGTAAATACACAAAAAGTAGTTTTAGTTTTTTTTTTTTAAATTCGACCCCCAGGCAGTAAAAAGGGGCAAAATGTGTTTTTAATGAATCGTCTTTATCTATGAAACACAATTGGCTATCGTCGTGATTTTAACTTTAATTGGTTACTTTTACAAATGTCTATGACAGGACTCAAAATCGTTTCGAAATTCTTTATTTAAAGGGGTGAAAATACGTGAAATGTGTTTTCGATTATCCTTCCATAGGATCTATCGAATCAATCGAGATATCGAAGTGCTCTTTGCTTTAAATTGGTGCTTTTGTAAATATCCCAAGTACCATTTAAAATATATTTTCCGAATTCGGCCCTAAACTGGTTAAAAATGGGGTAATATGAGTTTTCGATTCACATTCGATATATATCTATCCCATAGTTTTTTTTATATAGCAACGTGATTTTTGTTTAGGATTGATGCTTACTCAAATACCTAAAAAGTAATTTCAGGAATTTTCGAAGTTCGCCACCTAAGGACGTGAAAAGTGGTGAAAAGCGTTTTCAATTAATCGTCGATATATCTTGAACCCAGCGAGCTAATGTTGTTTTTTTACGTCCACGAGATATCAATAAAGTGTTCTAAAACGTGATTCAAGGGTTTTTCGAAATTTACTCTCTTAAGTGGTGAAAAGACCTTGAACGTGTTTTAGATAAATCCTCGATATCTATCGAACCAGTCCAGATATACAATTAATCTTTGCTTCAGAATGATGATTACAGAAACTATTGCAAAACGGTTTTCGGATTTTTCGAAATTCGATTTCTCAATACTGTGCAGGGGTGATGTCTTTTTTTAATGAATGATCGATTTTGATTCGACTGAACGGGCTAGCGATGTGATTTACACTTCAGTTGGATACTTATACAAATGTCTAAGATGTAAATTTTAAATATTTCGAAATTCGACATCCAAAAGGATGATAAAGCACGAAATTAGTTTTCCATCAGCCCACGATATCTATCTAACCAGTAGCGATATTGAGGTGTTATTCGCGTCAGAGTGATGCTTACGTAAATATTTAAAATAATATGTGTGTAATTTTTTTCTTTGTAAGAAACATGATTATTAAGAATAAAACTTAGTTGGTCAATAATAAAGGCAGACGATCCAAAAAGCAGGAACGAGCAGCGAGAAACAACCTATTCAGGATTTTCACTCTACAGTAACCTATCGAGACGTGGTGTTGTACAACCTCTATGAGCCCAGGGCACAGATATTTTATTTTTATTTTCAATAAATTTTATTTTCATGAATTATTTCGACGTTACGTGACGCAGTTTGTCACTCAGGTCTAAATTCCGGGAGGTTCTGGGCTCGAATTTCGTTAAAAGCTGCGTGCGTGCAAACGTTCAATTCTGACACACAAAAACTACAAGGCAGATCGAATTAGTGCAATTTACATGTAGTCTTTAAAAGTGGTAACATTGCAGTTCGCTTTCCACTTAGGTTCCTCTACAATATCAGCTGACATATCGTCGGTATACTGCCAAAAGTGATTAAGTCATAAATGATATTTCGTTTAAAAACTGTATTAAATTGTAGATATTAACAAAACTGTGGTATGTTACTATACTGTGACACAACAGTACGAAACGACGAATGGACTTTAAACTTGGGCAATTGTTCGTGAACAATACATACATATTCCTAGCATATTTATAATTTTATCTCATTTTGACTTTATCACTTTTGGCAGTAAACCGACGATATATCATCTCACTAATCTCAGGTTTAGGGCACCAAATACGTTTCCGCGACTTTGTAATGTCAATAAAGTTAAAGTGAATATTTTGAAAATATATAATTGAGGGCACCGTCACCAATGGTTGTGCACAGGGTAAACAGATGTTTCTCATTCGATTAGCCTCTTACCTTAGGTGTCTGTAATTACCCCACATCGTCAAATAGGAAGTGCTATAAATAAGACCCAGGCGAAATCGTTGTTAGCGGCAGGGACAAACTTAAGACTGCTTTTCGCATGGACAGCTATAGCTACTTATCCTGCTGCAGAATTAGTTCAACTAGCCGCTTGGACATTCTAACACTTGATGACTGAAGTACCAATCTTGTGTACAAAGAGGTTTTTCAATTACAGTAAATATTATCAGTTACGAATAATACTCGCGAGCAAAGCCGCGGGGAGACTGCTAGTTCTACATAAATTAATACTTGGACGTGGAGCACAATGAGGGCTTTCTCCATGCTGTGTTGTCACATCGCACGCGAAAGATGTACAAGATTTTGCCTGAAATTTATACTAGGGTTCGCATGGTGTGTTTTAACAGTTAATTGTAAATATATTAGATGGCCATTGACAGTGTTTTACTATGTTGTTATATACACACGACTGAGGAAGGGTAGAACCAGGAACTGAAACTAGAAACATAACAAAGAACAATTTAAAAGTGTTCAATTAGCTGTGGCTATCAGGTCAATTGTAGGTCGTTCAGAATAAAGTGAGCATTTATGAAAACCATCTTGTTTACATTAACAATTTAAAAATGTTACTTATACTAATGTTAATTCTACTACAGGTTAGAAAGATCAATGTTAAAAGTTTGCACAGGAGAAATTTCTGCCACTTGAACGCTGGTATCGGCAAACTGACCAATCACAGAGCTTTCCTGAATTTTAAGTTACCTAAATTAATCATTTAAAACGCAAAATTAGTTTATTTTCACTTCAAAATTAAGTTAAATGACTTCTGTCATTTCCAAGTCTATTTAAAACTAATTTACTGCAGTTTCGTATTTTGCTGGTATCTTAGCGATAGCAACGAAATGAACGGCAGAAATTTCCTCTGTGCCAAACTCGTCCATAAGAAAGCATATTATCGTTCTGACCTGCAGTAGAATTAACCTTACTTAGGCTCATTATTACTTATGGTGGTTTGTTTAAATTACAAAATGACAGGAAGCTATAGATGATGTGAAAGGTAAAAAGTAACTAGAGTTTGACAAGTGGTCACCTTATCCTGTACCACCAGTACACGTGGCAGAGAAGGAAGGTGGCTGTGGAACACGTGCTGTATGAATGAAGGACCAACCAGCAGCGGCGGCGGCAGGAGAAGGTAGGGAGGTGATAGGTAGGGGGTTGTAGGCGCGGCGACAGCGACGTCGTCGGCCAGTCTGGTATCGATCAGTGACGGTGACTGGTGGGGTGAGGAGCCCGCATGACCCCTGACATGACTGACTGCCGGCCGACGTCAAGGACGTGCCGGACAGCCCACTACCTCTGCTGCGGGGTCGTTCATCCCGCTACACACACCTGCTTGGTCCTCCTGCAGGTCCTCTACTTCCTTCCTGCATTCAGGGTCACGTCCCTACCGCGTGCCAGGGCTGTTGCAGCTGTCTACATGTCCAGACCCTCTTCACTATTTATTACTTATTAGGCTACATACGTTATAACATCAACTATGTAAATAACTTTGAGCTTACAATGGTATTTAGTTAGCTGAAAGAAAAATTCACTATTTTATACATACCACTGGTATTATATGTTTTGTTGGTATTCTAAAATATTAAATACTGCAGTCAGTTTTAGTGTTCACAACAAAATATGTCAGCGGTCAATTTCCATAAAAATGTACTTTCTTCTAGGTTTCAAAACGCCTATTACAGGCAATGTTCTGAATTTTCGCAAAGTTAAGAACAACGTTTTAATGAGAATACAATTCTCGTCCACCTTCGGTTAACACAACCATATTTACCGTTATCTGGTACAGATTTTTCACTGTTTGTCTGGCGTAGACAAGGAAAGTATAAAGCAAGTTTCAGTAATTTTTATTGCTCGCGTAGTATTTTTTTTAAAGTTGGCATTGCTCGGGTACTATTACTACTACACATACTGCAATCATCACAAAAGTCTGGGGACGGTAAGAGCCTAATTCCCTTGTGGCAGTTAGCAAAAGACGGGGGAGTGGGGGTAGTTGTAATATTGTTTTTCTTAAATACATATGTATGAATTAACATTATTATTATTATTATTATTATTATTTTTTTTTTTTTGCTTTGCAACGTTACACTAGTTGCATTCACAAAAATATAGACCCCACAAATACTCACACAACGTACATTACGTTAACGCGGGTGAAAAATTCTGTGCAATTTCAAACAAAAAGTTTTGCGAAATGAAAGAACACATTCTCGGTCTCCGCACGCTCCTTTTCCTACATGGTCGTCCTTGCTATGGATGATGCTGCTATTTTGGCCACCAGAGAAGCGTAAACAAACAATCGCACACTAAGACAGCGCCTGCTCCAAGCACGAAGAGAGCCGAATGTTCACGAACATTGCCGAGCAGAACAATACCATGACCAAGGCCGTGTTCCATTTGCAGCTTACAGCAGTTGCTATTACTGACGAGTGTTCCTTTACATCCTCTGTCTGCTAGCCAGTAACTTACGAATGGTACAAATGTCGTCTGGATTAGTGGCTAAATATTGCGTCACTTCCAGCTGCATGTACTGGCACGCATCAGGACAATCATTCTTTTTGGAAAAATTAGACATCAATACGGCGGAAATATATTTATGATGAATCAAACCATAAACTATAATGCTGGTGTTATGTAAAGAAGATCAGGCGTGTGATGTCCGGGTCAGTCAATCATTTAGTCTTTCTTTATTTTGTACTTTCAATAACGTTAATCAAATAAGTGGCATTAGAGCTTACTGACGTTATAAGTCGCTCAGCCCTATAACATACCTATTAGTAGAGTGACGTCAATATATATTTTGACCAGCACTTAACATCTAGATCTTTAGGTTCAAGTTTCAAAAATGTACCCAGAAGAAAAGTTATGACACAAAAATTCAAGATGATGACTATCACCGACTCTTAATCTGGGCCAACACTAAACTCCAATATGGACCAGTAGGCTAGGGAGGGGGTAGTTGAAAGGCGGGGGAGGAGTGGCGAAGAGCGAGCCCTGTGGTTGGACCACGGAGACGATACGAGGTCCCCGGAGACGGTCCATTCAGTCACGCCAAGCAGTCCGCCCGGCTGTAGACAGCATGCATCAATCATAGCTGCCTCATTCACCACTCGGGCCTCGGCTCCACACTCACCCGCTAGCATGCCTCCGTCCGCTCACGTGCTCCCAGTTACAGCTGTCCGACAAGGAAACTAATTCACTATTTATATCTACAGCCACGATGTTATGTCGAAAACATTTTTTATAGCGTTTGGTTCCGGTACCTTATATGCAGCTATGCGTCTTGGTTAATTAGGATGTTTGTATGGGGCCGCGGTGGTCGAGGGGTCAAACCTAGGGATTCGATTCCTGGCGGGGTCGGTATCCGGATTTTCGCATGTGGGAATCGTGCCGGACGATGCCGTTGAGCCGCGTACACACGAGCGCGCCGCGGCTGCAATGCAACACGCGCCGAACAGTATTCGCGAGGCGCGCGCAAGTGTGTACGGAGCTTCGAACATGCGCCGAGCGCACTCCGCGCACGCCACGAACAGGCGCGCCGCGAACCACCGACTGTCGGTTTTTGCTACGAACACAAAGCGATTTGGCGCGCCAGTGTGGACGTGTTCAGTCCGCATTCGCCCTGAGTAGCGCGCAGACCATGGCGCTCAGTGAACTGTGGTGTTCGTCGCTTTTACATGGATCGCCTCATGCGCAGCGCGTGCTCGAGGCGCACAGTGTTGCTCCGCGCGTTGTCTGCAACGCGCGTTCGATGTTGCATTGCAGCCGCGGCGCGCTCGTGTGTACGCGGCTTTGGACAACGGGTTTTCTCAGGGATCTCCCGTTTCCCCCGCCCTTTCATTCCGGCGCCGCCCACTCCATACCTCATGTCGCCCCTCACCAGCGCTGAAGTTCTCGATGTTAAGTGCTAACCAAAATCTCTCACATTTTAAATGCCCCATACAACAGGCGCTAGATGCTGCGTCTGAGGGACGGAAACTGGCAGGCGATTACAAGGTCTATACTGACTCCTGCTTCAACAACCGTATTGCCTTTATGTGCGGGCCGTGAAAACTGCGTGCAGGGTTTCGTTCGCTGGCTTTTTCCTATGCGGCTTGAAACCGTGACCCTGGTATTTTATTTATGGTAAGTGCAAATTAAAAGTCCAGTGCATGCTTCTCTAGTTTTTTTTTTATTTACGGGTCTGGTTGGTACTTTCTACATCTTTCGTTTATTTCGAACAATTTCAAATAACTCAAATTTTGTAACCAAATGCTTTGAAAAAATTTGAGACTGTGTGCAGTCATACGATACACAATTTCGCCAGAACGTTTTTTTTAAATCATGAACCGTTTGCTAGCAAAAAATTATTTTGAGTCGTTTTGGCTTATTTTCACAACAAAATATGTGCTATTTCAAGGGCAAAAATCTAAAAATCAATTTGGTGAATCGCAACAAAAATTCAAACACAAACGTTGATATATAAGTGTTAAAACTGCCAGAATGAATTCTTATACGTGTTTTAATTTGCGTTAAAAATATATATTTTCGGAACCACTGCAAAACTAAAGAGCGAGGCCTTAAAAAGCCGTTTTTGGCCGCTGTGAGGTGCCCGGGAACCGTGTTTCTAAGCTTGATATCTACAAAACACAAATACAGAAGCATAGTTTTAAATGTATTTTATTTTCGTAGGTAGAGATATCAATTGCATGTTTAGTAGTGTTTGTTATAAAAACTGTCTCGGCGATTCTACTGGCAAATCGCAGACTGTGATTTCATTTGTGGAAAGTTTGTAGATAAGTCTAACGCATGCTTCCAAAGTTGTGTTTTACGAACCCGGGTGATATTTGTAACGTTACAGCTGTAAAAAAAAAGGCTGTTTGAAGCTATTTCGAGGGGCCCCAAAACGTGTTTCTAATACGCATATTGCATTTTTTAAACGATAGAAGCCTACATTTAACCGTATGTTACCGTATGTTCTTTTCGTATGCAAACATATTGCGAATAAGTTGGCTGTTTCGCGTATAAAAGAATAGGCGCGGCACGCTACAACATTGTTCATGCGTCAGGTGCATAAACCTCTGAACCGGTCATTACAATTATCAACATTAGTTGTCATGCTTGTTACACTTCAAATGTATTTGCGTAGTCACCTATGCCACTTATAGCATTCTTCGACCATCACATTAAAAATGCAATTCAGAGAGAGATAGAGATAATTTTTAGCTTCCATGCCTGTTCGTCCTGTTATCTCCTTAATGAATCACATAAAAGGACATGGTACATAATTCAGCACTGAATGCACCAGTTAAAAATTATAGGTTGTTCGAAGCCAATTTGCAAAAATCAAACATCAGAAAACTTAAGAAAAAATATTTATATAGCCTATATTACCAACTTCTTGAGAAAGTTTTTTTTCCCTTAATAACGTGTTTCTGAAGAACAATCTCTGACGCCGAAATTTCGTACACTTAATTGCGGTGCAACAGATTACACTTAACAAATGTAACATTCAGGTGAAATGTTTGCTCATTTGGTTGGCAAATATTATTATCTAGGATTGTTGTTTTGTATTTTCCCAAACTGACTTTCACAAATGTGTCCATTTCAGTTGCTGTTTTCAGCGTTTATCTACCACATACTATTAATGAACTGTTTGTTAGATATATGTGGCAATACTGCAGCGATACTCGCGAAAATCTTCAATATTTCAGGTATGTTTTGTTTGAAGTGTAAGAAGTAAAACACTCTTTGCTGCAGCGTCAGCATATCGCCTCTGATCACACCGCGTCATATACTGGCGCGCCAAGGTTTTCGTTGTAGTCTTTATCCTATGGGACTTAGTGCCTGGTATATAATTCAGCACTGTTTAGAATTGTAGGTTTCTCAAAGCCAATAAAAAAGAAAAAAAAACAATCCCAAACAATAGTTTCTGCCAACTTTCTGAGCAAACATTTTTCTCGAGTAATGTATATCTGAATAACAATGTTTGACGACGGAATTTCGTACATTTAATTGCGGCGCAAGATATCACGTAACAAATGTATCATTACGGGTAAATGTTTGCTCATAAAGTTGGTAAATATAATTATCACGGATTGCTGTTTTGTAGTTTTTCTATATTGACTTTCAAAAAGTGTAGTACTCAATTGAAGAATTCAGCGCGTATTTATCTACCATGCACTCTTAAGCGGTGACCTTAACTAAAATGTTATTTTTGGATAGTACGAAGTAAAGACCATCGCATAGCTCTAGCTTCGTACTTTTACGAATTCAGGGGTTATTTTCGGAGTTACTGGAGTCTGAAAAAACTGTTTTTAGCCATTATTATTTGCACGAAAATCATGCTTCTAGCAAGCGTGCTTAAATTTTTAAAAACATAGAAGCATCGTTTCAAGTGTGTGTTCTTTTTGTAGACAGCCTAAATGTAATACTAATGGTACAAATAATACGTGTGACACACTACAACAGATGCGCCAGGCAAGGAATATTCTAACGTTGAGGGATGGTAACTAACGTAAGAAAGCAAATACGCTATGAATAATTAAAATAGTATCTCCCTTCTGCATCGACCTAGTTGACGTAAGTCATTAAGGGCGTCCTGAGGCTCAACAATGACGGAGACATAAGGGCGACCTTCAAACGCGCCTCAACGAGCCGAGCTCTAAAATAGCGTGCAAGCTTCCCGCCGAACGGTTTTTACCATGGGACACAAAGCGGCGCCCATATAATGTTTTTGCTGGAAAGTCTGTAGCAAAGTTCAGTTCACATCGCAATCTGAGTTTCAAATACATCCAGTTAGTACATTTTGAAGTACGGAAGTCTGGAAAGCAGTTTTTAGCCATGTTGGAGGGCTTGAAAACAGTGTTTTTTCTTTTTGTACGTTGGCACGTTGGCACAATGGACACACGTGGAATTATTTCGTAGAAAAAACCTGTTTCTAACACACTGCAACGCACTTGAAGAGTGAGGTAGGCGGCAGTCTTGTGTTAGTCTTTCGATTCCGAGCGCCGGGTTTGAGTATTGAATAAGCCACAGTTTTCTGTACTGTTAAAACCACCATTCTTCCTTCTCTTTTGTTGTCTTATAATACAGTGGAGACGTAAATGAATCAATTCGATAAAACCAAGTACAGGCCTAACAGCAGTCCGTACCCATAGCCTAGAGTTAATTATGTAATCCCGCATCAATGGAGATGGCAACAATAAAAATACTGTAGGAACGTGGATGATAAAAACTTTAGAATCGTTATACTGTTTACCGCCTGCTTGTCGCTGATACTATTTTATAGAGACTATCTACGAAACGAGTTTCCTTTTAATTAATGGATAATAATTTATGACACCAGCACAGGAAACGTGCTTGAATAAATTTATGTCGCTGGTTTCGAGCGTAAAATAATTTAGTGCTTTGACCAGCAAATGTATCGCACCGAAGTTAGCAGTTATATTATAAATAATACATAATTTATTTTTGGTACTGGCCTGTTTATATCTACAAGACGCTCTTGGAAACATTACCGTCGGGAAGTGGTAAACTGTGCGTAAGGGGCACAGCGTGATGACAGTTATAATTTTATTCTGCAAGACACTCACTTATTTCTTATATGCCGCCAATGGTAATTATATACAGCAATACGGACAGGGAATACATAAAAATGTAAGGAATAAAAACTATACTTTACTTAATACCGGGCAGACTGAGTGCATTTCTGTTAAAATACTGATGTTATTGTCATCCCACCCACACAGACCTACATTTCACTGATTCCAGAGAGAAAAGTTTTTTGTCTTTACGAAGAAAATGTTTCCGTTTTTATGACCAAATGTCGGTGAGTAACACATGAATACTAGTAGGAAATTACTATCGACGGAAAACATCATTTGCATTACTTCAAACACCGACTGCCAAAATCATATTTGTAGCCTAATTGTGATTTTTCGCACTCGCATTTGTTACCAGGTCAGATCTATGTCGTACTTCGTAGAAGTATGTTTGAAACTGAGAACTAATATTGTCTCCAAAACTGCTGGTCGTGCTGACGTCAGCACGACTAGCAGTTTTGGAGACAATATTGGTTGTTGGTGGTAGTTGTCGTCGACAGTTAAAGTACAGGTTACCAATTGCGTGATGGCAGAACTGCCTGTTCGTTGATGTAGTGGTTGGTGTTGGTCACGAAAGCATTTCAAATAACCGGTGGTGATTGTTCGTGTAGGTGGTGTTTAAAACACTGATTTTTTGAAAATCAAACGATCAATAAAATTGCAGTATACAGTAAGCCTTACTATATGTTCCTCGAACACAAAAACTATCGCTGTACATTTTATATCAAATTGTTTCAGACATACATAACTATGCGACATACAAACGAACCGTTTGTTGTACCAACCGACCTTTCGCAACCGCTAAATGTGCCCGAAGCCTTAGACGACGTCATTTACCGTGCATTGCACTGACAGTTCGGTGATGGTGAAGTATTTTAGCCAGCATGACGTCACGACGTCAAAGCCCGTGTTCCCACAGTCGTCAGTATTGTCGAGGCGAGGCAGTGTGACTCAGAGTGGTACCTGAATGAGCACGACGACACAGCGGCGTCATTGTGCGACCAGCTGCGGCCGCGCACAAAACACGGGCCGGGAGTGGTAGTCTTACAATGGCGCCCATTCAACCGGCCACAATACCTCCGTGTACCGCCCGCGACAAGACTGCTTGCTCTACACACTACACAGGCCTTCCTAGCAACCAATTCTCCACCTGGTATACTCTGTTTCATACACAAGTTTGGTCAAATTTGACCTATGGCTAGAGGTACGTCAATTTCGCAAATACATTCCAGGTCAGGTTGAACGCCAAACATATATACTTCATAATCACGTGTGTAATTAGCTGGCGGCTGTCATGAAACTCATTTGACTACTGCAAGCCAGTAGTAAATAAAGAAATGATTCATAGAACTATGGCTTGTAATGTTGTAAGCCAATGAATAATCGACTGTATCCAGAGCGTGTACAGGATTGAGCAATCTAGGCTACTGCCAGATGAATCCGCGAAATTGACGTACCTCTACCTATGACCAATACTTAGAGATTATTGTATATCCCGAAAATGTTTTGTGCCAACGTACCTTTGAAAACACTGTAGTTTCATGCAACATATATGATTACGTAATATACTTCTGACACAACGTAGCTGTCTGCAGACCAATAACAGGCATCGAACATTACAATGTCGGGATTCTCATTGGCTCAGTCAAATAGGGCAACAGCTCCAAGTACAAGCTAAAGCCAGTAATCTTCTGGTAAGCTGAACGTATGTTGAAATCCAGCAAAAAGTCAAGTTTTCCCGCGATAAACCATCATTTCTAGCAATAATATTTTATATTTTGTGATCTGCGGCAAAATGCAAGACATTTATAGTTCTAACATGAGCCGGAAATGTCCATTTCACAATTTATACTACAAAGTGTGTCTTGCATTGTGCCACAAATCACAAAACCTTAACAATTACTGCTCATAAGTAGCCCGTAAATTTTACCAAACTTCTACGAAATGGAGTAGCCTATAGCTGACGGCAGAGCCGTGTCCACGCTACATTTTCTTTCTACGAGCTGCGAGTGGCAATATCGACATTAGTTGGTCAGCCACAATGTGAAGTTCCCCCATGGGAGAAAAATGGGGAAGGGGGTCGACAAGCTATTGTTTAGAGCTCCGAATTTGTCTCGGAAATATTTTTTTCGCACAATTTAGTTTCGATGCCTCACCTGCACATCGGCAGCTCTGTTTCACGGTGGTTATTGGCAGCGTGTTTTTCTTCAGGCACGTCTCTCATTTGTCTGCACCAATCAGAATAAGGCTATTGACACCATGCATATGTGATTTGCCTGTAGAATCCCAAGACATATGAGAGTTAAAACATCCAATCACTGACCATGAAGCACAGCTGCAGATGTGCATATAAGGCATTGACAAAATTTTGTGCAAAAATATTTCCGCACAAAATCGTACCCCTAGCTGTTACGCATCCCGTTTTCAAAACACAGAATTTAAGCGTATGTGCAGAAATTGTGCCGTCTTAAACCCACAAACCTTTGTCAGCATGATTCTGAAATGAGTACTATTTTCAGGAACAGAAGTTCAATGTAGAATGTATCCTTGTCATTTTCACCCGCATAAAAGTCTCTACGGGGAATACTGCAATTAGATGTACATTATTTGTCTATGTTTGAACATCTACTCTTTCCCTGAGAAGAAAGTACGGGCCAGTAGATAGCATAACTACTAGCGTGGTAGAAGAATTTGACCAGATGATTCATCTCGCAAACTTTGAAGCACCCTGGCGAGAATTCCAGCAACTTAGTTCCTGGCTGTATTTACAAAGATCTCCACAGGCTCCCGTGTTGACTTTTCGTAGTAGTTCATAAGTCAACATACAGTGTCGTAAGTTTACGAGAATAGTGTAGTAAGAATCAACTTACTGCATGTACTATCGTGGACATACGCAACTGCAATATTATGTCGTCACAGAAATCTTAGTATGAATCAAAAGCTTTTACACGGCAATGACTTGGCTGTATACCGTTCATCTTACACGTTACATTCTAGTGGCGATGAACCACAAGTTTTCTATTAGTAAGATATCATTTGAACGCGCAGTTAATACAATCTCCAAAGCTGACAACAAACTGTTAATGCCGTTACACAAGACCAAATTATATTCGAGTTCCTTCACTACTGCCGCGTCTAAAGCATGGAACACTTTGCCATCTGAATGTAGGAATATAAAAAGTTCCAGTACTTTTAAAAGATAAATAAATATGTACTATCTTAAGTCACTCCGGTGGTTGAGTAGACGAAGCTACATTTTCTAGAAGTTGTGTTTATATATGTAGGCCTATGCATATGAGTAAATGAGTGAGTGAGAACAGTATTTGATAATTGATTAATTTTTTGTGTCATTTTGTTTTATGCATGTTTGTTATGTATGGGAGTGAAAGTGTGAGTTAATTGGTTTATTTTTGTGTAAGTTTTGTTGTATAGTGTTAAGTCATATTCTAGTTCTTTTATATATAATATGTAATACTTATTTATGAAATTTCTGCATTGTTAAATTGTATTTGTTACGGGTCCAGTGTGAGAAAAGGCGACTCTGCCTTAATTGCACGTCTGAGACGTAAATAAATAAATAAAAATAAATAAGTACGCTATACGTTCGTAACCGAAAATCGTCGAGTGTGTGTAGCATGAGGTCGCACCTGTGGTACAGAACCTGAATCTGGAGATGGAGAAACACGAACTCCGACATCTCTTCGACGTATTTATTGCTGGTCGGTGTACTAGCAATGTAGACTACGCACGAATGATAACATGACTGATGTCACCTGTGCTAATAGGGTTCCCTTAATTGGGTTAGGTTTTAAGACTTAGGCTGTAGAAGTTACAGTTCTTCCCTTCAAATTGGTTTAAATCGAAGCGTACACACTTAAAAATAGTAAGGTGACATCAATGAAAATCTTTAGTTTAAACCAATCACAGAAGATGCCGGTATTTCCACGAGGACGTTTGTAAGTCATCAAGAGAACTGTAATTTTACATTAAACCTCAAAAATACACACCAGACTGGGAATTTTTGAGGTAAATAGATGTGTTCGGAACGTATATTAATGTTTTCAATCGTAAATACTAGTGGAACATCGTTTACATCTCGTAATTATTTCTTCCTCATTATTTGCCTCTAATTTGTTATCCATGACATTTTAAGTAATATATACAGAAACAAAATCCAAATATGACCCTATTGACTGTACTTAGATAATGTAACTTCTCGATTGTGTACATTCAATTTTTTGCGACTAAAATCCTCACTTTTAAAGCTAATTTCTTACTGCTTAAGATTTTTATTTCAACCTGGCAAAATGGTTCATAATACAAGACTCGGCCAGGCTTACTATAAAACCTGTCGAAATAAGCTAGCCAAGGAAAGTTTGCCAGGGAATCTGAAGATCAAATAACGCGTGTGATACAGATGATTCTGCAAAGCTAACATCCCAGATATCAATTCCAAATATTGTACATCAGATCACTATAGTGACACGGAAGCTTGTAGACAGAATGAGATTCATCATACCAACAAAATAAGGTTGACTTGTAACACTCTGAATCTTTGTTTCGGCTATTGACTACGTCGTTTCTTGTATTTCTAGTGTTTCACCATGTAAAGGAAAAAAAAAAAACATTAAGCAAAGCCTTAGAGAGCTTCCTTCACCCTAAAATACTTGCCAGTATTATTGTTTTTTTTTTTAAATTTATTTTTATCTGAATGATTTTTTTTAATTATAATTAATTTGGTTTATATTCCCAAATAACAACGTAAAAATAACTTCAGTCTCTTATATTACCAAAAGTATGGGCCGCGGTGGTCGAGGGGTCAGACCTCTCGCACCTAGACGATCCGGGTTCGATCCCCGGACGTTTTCGTCAGTCTAAGGCTATATCAATATAAGTTAATACCTTGAAAAATATTTTATGATAAATTGTATTATAAAACTTAAAAAGTATGGCATATGTGTCCACCATTCACTTAACACATCGCCAATTCAACCTTGCAATATACGCTTGGTTGGTATTCATGTAAAAGTTTTATCTCCATCCAGTCGACCCTTACCATACAACCAACCCAAACGGCATAATGGCATACTTAATATTTCAAATATCAACATATAGTAGAAATAAAGGCACTATACATGTCGGTAATCAAGATATTTTAATAGTTTGTAAGTTTTGTGATATTCTAGAAAGGCAGCTGGCAATTACAAACAGTAATACGAATTTGGCTATCGGTGCGCTGTTTATTGTAGCTAAACATGACTAACGCTAAAATATTATACAATTAGCCTTAGCCGCAAGAACCATGGATCCAGGACTTCGTAATTATGAAGATAATATAGAGCTATAAATTAGTATAAATTTAAATTGTATTCAGTTTAGTGTCCTGAATTTTGTAAAAGTGTTTGCTGTAAACTTCAAACGTTTTCGACGAAGGAAGGTTCTCGTCATTTAAATAACTCTCTTCTTGATATACTCAGTGGCAAAGGAACCTCTTTGTTTGATTTTTTTTTACAATTAACCAATTTTGAGGTTTGTGCTATATTATAAAAAAAAACTTATGTGGAGTGACGCTTAATTTCCCAAACCTTTGACGCCAGTTTTTGTATAATTCTTTGTAATATCACCTAAGTTCATTGGGCACTGAGCGCCTCATATGCTCCGGTTGCACCTCGGCAACTGTCTGACTAGGCATGGCTGCCAACAACGTGGTCGTGTTGATGTTCGTGAGGGGAGGAGGAAGAGGGCGGGCATGTTTATTCAGCGCAGCACGCATTCAGCTGATAACTGTAGAGATGATGGTTTATCGCGGGAAAAGTTGACTGTTTGATGGATTTCAATACACGCCCAGCTTACCAGAAGATTACTGGCTTTAGCTTGTATGTGGAGCTGTTGCCCTATTTGACTGAGCCAATAAGAATCCCGATATTGTAACATTGGATGCCTGGTATTGGTCTGCAGACAGCTACGTTGGGTCAGTGTTTTCAAGGCTATCTTGGCATAAAACATTTTCGCGATATACCAGCATAAGCCAGTTGGCCAAATAACATTGAAGTCGTGTGCCGTCAGTGCACTGAGACTCTAGAATAATTCCTATACGTATTCAAATTCGAGACCCTCACTTAGATGAAAGATACAATTTTTTTTTTAAGAATTAAAATATCGTGGGAGAAAAGTGGTTAAAAAAACTACAACGTGTTTAATTTCGCTTAATCATAGCAACCATTTACATTAAAAATTAACTACCACCTAAAATATAATTGCTAGCAGTAGCAAAATTTGTGATACTTTGGGTGAAAAAATATTTTAAAATGTACGGTTTATTGTTCAGAATACACATACGTGTGTGTCGAAATAATGTAGCGATTCCTTAATATCTAAATCACTGCAAACAAAATTAAGTAGCGGGAAAGATACAACTTGGTGAAGGGAAAAATAGCTACGACTTCAAAAGTGCTCTTTTTATCGTGAATATCCTAGGAAACCATGGAAAACAAGAATCAAGATGGCCGGAGCTGGATAAAAAACACGGTCCTCTGAAATGCAAGTCCAATGTGTTGCCGTTGCAATACCACTCTGTATACGTAGGCCTATTCGTTGTTTTTTACTACGCCATTCCAATTTTATTTGGAGGTTGACGACCTCGCGGAGGACACCTTAGACTGCCTGGTTCGCCATTTTCTTCCGCAGTGATGTGGGCGAAGGAACAAACACGACACTCAGTACTGAACATGGGCCAAGAGTCCCGGGGTCGACACGTGTTCAGTAACAAGAGGAATTTGTAACGACGGAGCGTGGCACACATCAGTCAGTGGCGAAATGGGATGTTTTCCAAGAGAAGCGGTGATAACAATGACTACTGCTCGACAAACCTAAGTGTAGCCCCGAGTAGGGGAGATAAGAGCGCTAGTGTTTCGAGGTTGCCGTGTGAAAGCAGAGGGGGGGGGGGTGTATTGGGTGGCCCTCCCTCCATGTGCACTACATTCATATTGTACGCAACCACGTGTAGCAGGTCTAATAGACCTGTGCAATCCATGAATCAAATGAATCAACGGTTGGACAACAACTTCACGCTGGTTGTCACTTTCCAGCTGACGAGACTGTACGCACTGTTTGTCGCGACGGCCAGGTTAATTGCTCGCTATTGGCTGGTAGGATGTAGCGGGTTGAAGGAGAAAAGGATAGAGGGGTATGTCAGAGAACTGGACGGCTGTAGTTCACATATTTCCCGAGGACACACTTAGGTTTGTCGAGCAGTAGGGATGGTGATTAAACGCGGGAAAAGTTGCCTGATTGTTAGGGTTCATTTTAGTATATTCATTTGACTTTTTTTCGTTACTGCTGGGTCCCAATTTGACTGGCCCAGTGGTGGGCTACGACGGAACGTCTGTTATTCGTCTGTAAAAAAACATCTACAACGAGGCACACAACCGTCGTACAATCATATGGCGCAGGACAGTACATTGATTTAGAGACTACGTTGGCATAAAAGATTCTCGCGATAAACGATCATAAGAGGTACGTCAATTTCGCGGATTCATCTGGCAGCAGCCTAGACTTGTCAGTCCTATACACCCACTGGCCACAATCGATTATCTACTGGCTTATAACAGTACAAGCAGGTAGCAAGCGATAGCACTTCGCATTATTTCCTTAGGCTTGCAGTAGTCAAACACGTTTCGTAACAGCCGCCAGCAAGTCACAGACATGACAATGAAGTATACATAATTGGCGTTCAACCTGACCTGGAATGTATCTGCGAAATTTACGTACTTATAACCATCATCTATAACAATGACTATACACAACTCTAAGTTGCCTATGGAACCATCCGACTGCTTGGGACAGGTACAGATTCCATCCGGCCAGGAACACGACCTCAGTAACAAGACCATTCCGGTTATTTGAGTCCTGCAGGCATGTGAATGTTGCGTGCTCACGGTCGTGTCTAAAACTGCTTCCCTTGAGACGCGACGACGCTTCACCACTGGAGGTAACGGTATGTACTTCGTCTGACGAGCAAGACGACACAGAGAACGTGGTGGCTGAGGTTTGTCCGGCAGCCGGACAGTGTTGCCAGGTTTTAGGAAGCAAAAATCCGTGCAGTTTACCTCAAAAATCCCTTTCAGCCCTAATATATCTGGATGTAGTTTTTCGGATATACTCCATTGCGATGCAGATGAGCGCAAAAGAAAACTAAAGAAAATAGGAAGACCAAAATAAGCAGGGTATACTTTAATCAACAGGACACACACACATTTATGGAATTTAATAATGTGCGTGTATCCTGTTGATTAAAGTATGCCCTGAATATTTATGACTTCCTATTCTTTTTAGTTTTCTTTGACAGACATTTACATCGCAAATGGAGTGTGTCCAAAAAAAAAAAACTACACCGAGTCATGCACTCCTATTGTATAAAAATAATACCTAATAAATCCCTACTCCGTTTCCCATTTATTTTCTAATTTCGTTCTTTCTCTTCGGCATAGATGGCCCTGCTGCTTCAATATCACACAATTATCACTTCACGTAGAAAGTAAAAACCAACATTCATACATACTATGCTGGCTCAATATGCAACAACAAACGTGACAGATAATACCTCAACCTGTATAACACAGACGCCTACGTCTGTTACAAATGCATTCCCTAACTACACAGAAATAAATTTAATACAGGCAATTCACTAGTAAACAAAAAATTCTACTCCTCCCAAAAGAAATCCCTACGATCTTTCAGCTAAATATCCCTCGATCCCTTCCATAGCAAATGATCGTAGACGGAGGGATTTATTCCTGAACCTGGCAACACGGTTTGACTGGTATGAAGGGCTTATACCGAGGGCAGGCCAGCGGTGCCCTTGCACTCCCACGTCGCGGCGAGGGACGTCCCACGCACTAAGAGGCCCGACCGGAAGTCAATGGAGCAGAACCGGCTCCAGCAGCCGGCACGGCGTCTCATCTAGCCTCTCCAGTGCCGGTAGACGAGATACTCGCCCCTCCCCCCCTCCCCAGCCCTTACGAACCCGTTAAACAATTAAATTTAAGGCCACGGGTTCCTTTTATTACGAGTTAAAGTTTTTAAATCTTGAAGAGGGGCAATTATCGCAAAACCGTTACACAGAAATGTTGGATTTGTTTTGTACTATGTAGCCTAATTTTTCAAAACAGAAGTTTCTATAATTTTTGCTAATTATCAACTTAAATTTATTTACAGTCATTTACATAAAGTCATTGAATAGCTAAAATTATAGTAACTTATGTTTAAAAAAATACACAGTACAAACAATTTCAGACATTTCTGTGCAAGGTTTTGCCGATGTCTGCCTCCTATCAGGAAAAACATTTGTAATCAGTAAGGACGAGCCAGCACTTGCATCACGTCTCTCCCTAGCCTCTAGGCGCAAGTAAATGGACTGGCGTGCAGTCTTCTCGCTGACAACGTGCATGTATGAGACTTTCAGTGGTCATCCTATCATTTCATTACCTATTATTAAAGTTAAAGGTGTATTTCACTCGCCTATACCTTGTCAAAGATTCTGCGGCAAAATTTACATGCCTAAAAAAGACCGCAAAAACACCCATTTGGGCCGCTTGAAAACATGCTTTAATGACCTAGTGGTCAACTTGTAATAGGTATAGAATTGTGTGACGTTCTTTAAATGATATTCCTAAGCAGGCATCACTTATGTGTGATGAGCAGTTTTCGTATAATCTGGTATCGGCGAAGCTCTGAACGCCGCTCGGCGGCCTGTCAGGTGGCCACCTTAAGGACGCCACCTACCCCACGCTTCAAATGCATTGGAGCGTGTTCGTGAACAGGTTTTTTCAACGAAAATTTTCCACGTGTGCCCATTTTGTCAACGTACGGAAATAAAACAAATTTCAGACAAGGTCGGAACCTCATTGTTAAGACGTCGTGCTCATTAAAAACATTGTTTCTAAACCCTCAAACATAGCTTAAAATGGCCATTCCTGACTTCCGTACTTCAAAATGTACTAACAGGATGTATGTGAAACTCAGACTGCGATGTGCACTGAACTTTTCTACAGACTTTCCAGCAATAAAATGATATGGCTACAGCTTAATGTCCCATAGTAAAAACGGTTAGGCGGGAACCTTGCATGCTAGTTCAGTGCTTGGCTCGTTGAGGCGACGCGACATTTGATGCGCGCTTCAAGGTCGCCCTTATAGCTGCGTCGCTTTTGAGCAAGAGGTTTCCTGTGAAATTAATGTTTGGCTTATAGGCCGTAAATAACTGTCATGGGAACATAGTTTCTTTCATGAAGAGCAGGTCCTATCGCATATCATTAGAGAGAAGAAAATAGTGAAAACAGTTAAAAATACATCCTGGATCAGGATTGGTCCTTTGGATTTAGCCGTGTAAATTAACAACACACTTTTATAGATCTAATTTTCGTGCTATTGGACTACAACGACCGTGATCGACCTTGGGCTGTAAAGACAACTATTCTTCGTTAACTTCTTGCAACATCGCCTCTATGCGCAACACACTCAATCGGCGTCTGTCTTAACCTTGAGAATTTCTCTTCGAAGTCCACGCCAAGTAGTTTTACAGTGATTTTGAAGAAAACTTTTTCAAAGCTACATAATTTTCATATTGGAGAACCCCCACATCTTTTGTTACACACACACACACACACACACACAC